>CAEFZY010060744.1:0-28844 GCA_903066815.1 Brachyrhaphis roseni
CCCACAGAATACTAATGCTCTTCGAGATAGGCATCAGCAGCATTCACCACTGTGTTTGTGAATGCCATCTAGTGGTAGTATGCCACCACTGCTTTAGAAATACATTCGCCAGGTTGGCCGCAGTTTAAAGACAATTTACATTAGCTTGTTTTACTCTGAGTGGTGATAAGGTTCTTATTGACAGAAGGTCAATTGTGACAGTCACCTCCTCACCAGTCACACGTGCCAACTTATGGACAATTGCATGCTTCCTTGCCCTCAAGGAGAAATATAGCATCTGAAGCAGTCATCTCTGCAGGAAACAGCAGAGAGCAGACTGGAACATGCAGAGCAAATAATCAATGGCAGTTACCCCAGGATGAGTATCCTGTTCATGGCTGGCTGCTCTGCTGTTTCAGGGAAACGGTAACACCTGTGTTATCACTGGCAACTTGGGTAAATGTCAAAGATCCAAAAGACAACGAGCCGGGCAGAACAGGGTGCATCTCTGCATGTCAGCATCCCATTAAGGAAGCTAAAGGTGGCTGTAGGCAGTGTGTGTTTGACCTCATCACTGCCTACCTCTAGGCCAGACTATTACACGTTATAGAAGGTTTGTTCAGACCTTTTCCAGACTCTTCATGCTCCTGCTGTTCAGTCCCTCCAGATTGTTGCCTGAATCAATGTCTCATTTGAGATGAAGTCACTTTTACAACATCTCTGAAATATTCAACTGTTTAGGATGCAGATCATTATTGGTAGGCAGGGCAGGTAATTTTGGATAATCTAAATCCCATTCTTAAGAAAAATCTCTTGTTTTCTAATTATACACTTGATAATTAATGAGTAGCTTAAAAGGTTAAATAGATCTTCTGTGTTTGCAAGGTTTTTTTTCTTGAAAAGTTGTTCCAGTGTTAAGCCCAGGCTGGTCCAAAAACGAGGTCTGAATTGGTTGTGTAAGAACCAGTTTGGGTTTCCACATCCTCAGATTATTAAACTCAGTCTTGTTTTTACGCCACTTATAACTTCTATGTTTGACACTCATTATGTTGTACTGTTTGTCGGAAGAATTTGAATGACAGTTTCTCATCATCTGTGCTAATGTCTTGAATCCTGGGTTTAAATATGAGGAGGTAGATGGATTTATTGTGTTTGTGAAAGTGCTTACCGATTTTAACCCACATTTCTGACAATTTATCTGTAAATAAAACTCTAAACAGACGACAAACACAGATTTTTAAGCAGGATTTATAAACACCAGCTGACAATGTTAAAACACTGACTGTTGTGAACTTGACTACAACCTGCTATGTGTAGGATATTATAGCTGATTGAAATCTAATAAATAGATATTTCAGTAAGCAGGTCTAGTCTTCTTGCCTTTGATTCATCGGAAACAAAAATCCAACTAATGTAAAACAAAATGAATTCCTCATGTCCTTCTCAACCACCAGGTGATCATCTCTCTGTATCTCATGTTTGGGCAGTGGAACAACTTAGTTGCAGTTTCTCAGGACATTTCTCATTTGCTCTTGGTTTTATCTGTAATAACACAGGAATTTTGTAAAACAGTCCACATGCAACATGTTTGGTGAAAAGGATTTTTTTTTAAATAATCTATATTTTGAAAAAATAAATAATTTTTTATGGGATTTTCTAACTCTGTTTGCCCCACACTTTTAACATTTTTGGCATAGTATAAAGACACTAAATGTAAATGTCTTTGAGTGTCTTAATAAAGTACTATATATGTCCGATGTCACTTCATTTCATTACTGATGTCCCATATCTTACTTTAAATCATAATGTCATTTTGTTGCTGGTACATCATTGGTATGACAGAGCTTTTAACAAGACTTTGTGGATGTTTTTTTTCTCTTTTAAATTAAACAAAAACTATTTTTTTGACATCTATACTATTTTGATTAGGTCCCCAGTTTTCAGGCCTGTATGTCAGTAGTTCTCCCCTTCAGTCCTTATATCCTCTGCTTTTTCCAGGCCATCTTCAGATCCTGCTGTTCTCCTGCTGTTCTCTTGGTGTTGATCCTGAGCTTTTTGCTTTCCTATTGTTTCTAATTTAATTTCAGGATATGTAATCTGCCTTCTTCCTGCTTGCATTTGGGATCTTATTCTTTGGACTTTAGAACTTATCAGGAATTTATTATTGCAAAAATACCTACCTTTTCTGTAAGCACAATCTATAATCCTGCTGCAGATCTAAAGCTGGTTTATTGGTTATGCATAATTGTTTGTGTCAGCACATCCAAAGGAGAAAATCCAGGAGATTTTTTCCACTAAATCTATGTGTGTGTGTTCATACAGGTGTTCTCTGATGGGCTTCGACCTGAATCGCCACTGGCAGGATCCCTCTCCATGGGCGCACCCCACGCTGCACGCGGTTAAACAGCTCATAGTACAGATGAACCGAGATCCGGTGAGCATGTTTTCACCAACACACACATCTCTTATTTTACGCTTCATGTTCCCTGACTACACCAGTGTCTGTTGGTCCCAGGAACAGTTTTCTGTCTCCCTGCTTGGTTCAGCATGTTTCTAAAGTCTGTGTATAGGGCCTATGAGGAAGAGAGGTTGGGGAGGCTAGTCAGCACCTCCTGAATGTCAGTCACCCTCTCTGGGGCATTCAAAACATATTAGTGAAGCAGGACTTTGCACTTTCAGTCCTAAACTCCACTTTAACTTTTCTCCCTCTAGTTTTAGTCTTTGAGTCAGAGCAATGCTATGCTGGCAGACCAGGGGGGCTTTTCCCTGTGTGTTCCTGATGTTAATTATAAGCTGAGCGTCAGGTTGGTGGGATTACTGAAGGTCAGTACGTGTCCTGGGAATGCTCTGCCCTTTTGTACTCTCCTCTAATCCTGATAAGAGAGGGAGCAGGCTGGGGCGGGATGCAGGGCAGGCCAGAGATGTGGCGAGGCGAGAAGCTGGCATCGGGCAGATTAACCTTTTCCCCAGGCGCCGACACACTGATCGATAGACTCTGTCATGGCAGGGTGATCCACTCATGCCTGTCATTCACACACAAACCTACTCACAGTAACACACATACTGCAGATGAGGCAAAAGACACACAAACAAATACAGCTACAGTGCAGTGCTAGTGGATAGTCCAAAGTGACTTAATTACCTTGCTATTTTTTCTCTCTTTTTTTACTGTCTACTTGTGAAATTTAATTAGATTTGTCTATAACTTGTTCTGGAGCAGTGTTCTAGATCAAGATGTGGATTGAATCTCCATTGGCAATGAGCAGATACAGAAATACTCTTCATAGAAAAATAAGTATTATTAAACAAATTTAGGCCAACAAAAATCATTTGGGGACAAAGTTTAGCTGTTTTATAAATGTTTTTATGAAAACATCTAGCATTGCTATCAATAGATGTCTACAGTTGATTACTAAATGCTCACAAATCTGTGTTTGCTTCTGCTTTTATTTATAAAGCTGTATACAAATGTAGATCTGCTGCTAAAATTACCTCACCCAGCAAATAAATTTGAATGAGGCAGTGGGGATGCTTTAAAGGGAATCCTCACTCGTACTTATCTATATTTAGGTAAATTACAATCCACGATAACAAAAAAAAATTCACAGCACTGTGTACTTTAATCTTCTCTCTGGATAAATTAAGCTCCTTGTCACAACAGTATTGTAGCATATTGATCATAAACATAGCAATGTCTATGGTAGTGGAAAATGGCAACACTTCCCTCCTTGTGTGAACTTTCTTGACTCCTCAACCACAGATGACAGTATCATACCCTCTCCCCAGTGTTTGTGCTGCTGCAGTCCCTCTTCTTGTTGACGGTTTCCTTTAATTTTGCAGAGTTAATTTGTTAGCTTAGGCAACCTCTGCCTTTTCCGGTTCTCTCCTGCCACAGCCAGTTAATCCCATCAGACCCATTATTGATGTTCGGGGCTCCCTGATGCCAGTTTCCGTGCCAATTCTGCTGCCACGAGTCCTTGTGCTGGTGTCCCCTCCTTCCCCATTCATAATCATTACACAGTGGAGTGGGCACTGCGCCTAATGAGGTGGACAAGGGTTGTAGGGTTCTGCTGCCACAGAGAAAAAGTTAAGTAGCAGTTGTTTGTACCACCTTGCAGTAGTTTTGCTACCTCTTGAGCCTTTTTTACATTTCATTCTGACACATCAGCAATTTTCAGTGTATTTTATTGGTGTTTTATGTATGACAGACCAAAACAGAGTAGTGTATACTTTTGTAGAGATTTTTTAAAAAGTATTTAGCAGTGGAACTTTAAATTCAGTTCCACTGAATTTAAACATAAAATTCAGTGGAACAAATTGCCTTTTGAACACACATAATTAGTAAAAATCTCACCCTATGTGTAAATTAATCCCAGAGTAAATTAAACAATTTCTCTCTGAGATTTTTTAAGAGAACACTAGTGAACAAAAAGCATCGTGAAAGACAAGGAACACCCCAGGCAGGCCAGGGATAAAGGTTTGGAGAAGTTTAAAGCATGATTAGGTCATAAAACCACATCCCACTCTTTGAAGCACTACCTAATCCATCATCTGGAAATTGAATGAGTATGGAACATTTTTCGTGCAACTTGTTGGCTTGCATACAAAGCACTGTGTGTCAGAAACTACCACTGGACATCACTCTAAGCACACCATTCTCTCAGCAAAGCAGAGAGGTGGCAGCAGAGTTAGAATTGGTGGGTAAACGAATAGAGATAAAACAGAGCAGTCCTACAGAAGAATTTAGACTGGTGCAGAAGTCCCAACAATAGCTTTAAACTTTCAACCAATTTATCAGAGTTGATGATAAAAATGGATGGAGCTAAAGAAATCCTGAAAAGAAACTTGAAGATAGATGCAAAAGTAAAGTAAAGGTCAGAATCTGTGATCTTCAGAGATGCCATCCAACTAATTTGACTTGGCTTTAGCTATTTTGCAGAGTATTTTGATATGTGAAGCTGCTTGAAATGTACACTCAAAAACTTACAGTTCGTAACAATTGCTCTGGAAAAACACTTCTCCCACTTTCCACTTCTGTTCAGCATTACTATTTGCCTTTTAAAATAAAGAGGCCAGAAAAAGCAAATACTTATTAATATAATCAGGGAAGAGTTTTCATTCACTATAGGTGCCACCACATGTTCCATCTTTTTCAGTAAGATTTAGGTCCCAGCTAAAATAAATATCAGTCAAAATACCTTGCCTTCTCTTTTATTTATTCTTTGGAACAACGTGTTATTTAGGGGGGGAGCAATTTTAGAATACATAATGTACATTATATTAATTAGATAAAAGTTATAGTATAAAGTTGCAGCGAGCCATAAACATAAATCAGCCCCCAAGGCTTTGACAATCTCCTCATTTTTTTTTTCCTTTTACATGTTTAAAGTTCTGCAGGTCTACGCATAAGCATCATAAATCAGAGTCACATTGCCATCTGTTCCACAAAGGAGCCATTTTCACTTTGAGACCCCATCACGCATTTGAGTGAGAGTCACTTTAGTCTCTCCGAAGTGAATCCCCATCACTGTGGATTCAGCAGCTTTCTTTTTCTGATGGTAAAAGAGCTTTCTTCTCCTGTTCAAGCAATAACTTCCAATTACTGGCTGTGAGCTCTTTGACAAGTGTCATTCGAATCAAAGCTTGTAGCAGAAGCAATCTGTTCTCCATTATATTAATGTCAGAAGATCTTTTTTTTTTTTTTTTACCAATAATTGTATAGATGTGAAATTGTGGCTCACAATGTTTCCACTTACTAGTTTTAATGCAGAAGTTTGACCTAAACAAGAATTGATGGTTTAAATTGGCAAAATGTATTCCAACATTCCCATTCACTTGGAAATATATCATTAACATTTGATACAAAGAGGTTTTAAATGTTGCCTGTCAAATAGATTTGGAGTAAAGATTATAATAACAGAAAACTTGATCAAAAGCTACTAGTGAAGTACAGACACAAAAAGGCGGCTTACTTTGGAGCTAAAAAACAACCTACAAATGGTTGACCTTATGAATAAAAAGTTTTTCAACAATGTATTTTATCAAATGCCATTCCTTTCTTCTAATCTAGATTAAATAGTTTTGTTTATGTGCCCATTCTTCTCCATTCAATCCAAATTCACGAAAGCACACACACAAACATACACACCAACAATCCCCCAATAAGGTGTCTCATGCCAAAAAGGAACAAAAATAATTTTTTCAATACAAGTTTCCAGAATGTTTTATTAAAAATTGATGTGCTGAGTGTTTGGTCTTGTGATTTATAACAGCTGTCAAATCTTTAGAGAAATATATGTGGTGAGATTAGATACACACAGACTAAATATTTAAATATTTCTAACCGAGAAACCCCTTTCTGATTGATAACAATAAATATACTTTCCACCAAACAAAGATCCAGCGTAGTTTTGACCAGAGTATTTTAGCTATTTGCAGTGGATGTTTGCAGCTTAGACTATGTAAAGCTGTAAAATGAGGATTTAATTCAAGTCAGAAGCTGTGAACGAGGTATCAATTCGTTCAGCTGACTGACAGCTTTGTTGATTTAGGCCTTTGCTCTTTTGGCATTAAACCTATTTATCTATGTCATAGAACTCAACTGACTGGAAGAGTAAAATAATCATTTAAAATGTGGATCTGGAACAGGAAGCATACTTTATCTGGCACTTTGTTTAGACCCAACAGCCTTAATGTCTTTAAGGTACCATTTGCTCCTTGTTTCGAATACTACATTGGCTGGTGTATTGCCTGGCACCATTACCTGTGTAGAGCTATCATGCTCTATATGGAAATGTTGTCTACGAAGAACTCAGATTGTAAACTTTTTGTCCATCCGTCTGGAGAGAAACTTGCTTAAACGGTTTTATAAAAATGCCAGCATTTGCCATCTGTAGCTGAATATTGGTCAGCAGGGAAAATGGCTGAAAGAGTCAGTGATGCAAAGAGCTATAATCTGTTCCCAAGCCACCCCGTTGTTTGTTTTGAAAAGAGAGAAATGGACAGGGAGAAAAAATAGGGAAGGAGACTGAAGAAACAAATGGACCCATCTTCTTCCTAAAGCAGTGTTTTTCCAGCTCATTTATCAAAAGCAGAAGAAGAATTCTTTTTGATTGGCTGATTACCAGAAGCATTCATCACTGGGCAAATGTATCCCCAGCAGTCTGACACTGCCATTTTGGATAATTTGTTAAGGATGACAAAGAGGTCATTGTTTCCTTGGCTTATTTTTGACCTTTTTAATATTAGAAAATTAATTTTCTATGTGGAACAAATATATTAGGTCCTGTCACAGTGTAGAGATGGATTTGGTGCCCTCAAAATTCTTCCTAATGTCCTTCTAAGTCTCCTGCAGTGCTGTCTCACAATCTTCTGCTTTTCTCTCTCTCTTTCTTCTCCTTTTGTCAGATTTGCTTCGTGTGAAAAGCTGACTGACTGTGCATGTTTTTGTATGAATATTTGTTTCTCCCTTGGTCACCTGTATTCTCTCTTCGCTCTCCATGTGCGTTTAAGTGTCCTCTGGTGTCGTCCTACCATTTCTGATCCATTTCTAAAATATACAGCCAATTTCTCCCCATCACCCCACGTCGTTTCAATCCCTCCATCGGCGCTCTTTATTCTCCCTCTGTTGGAGCCTGAATTGTCTACTTATCACAGGAAGATACAGATGAAACTGTCCCACGTTTCCAGTCTTTATGCTAGCTTTCTCAGCTTATCTCCAAAAATGCTTTTAATTGTTCTCAATTATTCAACACAATATTTCAAATTATTTCATGCTTGCTCTCTTTCTTGTGACATTTTTCTTTTCTGGTGCCTATTCTTTTCCCCTATTTTTTTCTAGATAGATGTCTCAGCTTATGTTTCTCAAACAGACCTGAAACACAGAGCTGGTTGTGCCTGTTCTGCCTGATTACAAATCACCTCTCTGTCCATAAGCAGACAAATACCACTATTAATTTCAGTGCACTGTGCAGAACGAGGGAGCAAAGAGCAGGACAAAGTCAGATAAATAGCCTTCACATCTGGCCAAATGTGAAGGCTAGAGAGAGAGAGATAGAGAGAGAGGAGAGTTTTGTCATTTACTCTCATCCATGAAGCAGGTCATCCCATCTGCCATGTCCTGTCACTGGTACATCATTGCAGGGTCATTGTCATGTTGCCCCTGTGGCTTCTCCAACTGATGCTTTGTTAGTTTTACAATGTAAATGCACTACTTTTTGGATTTTGACTTTTATTCTGGAAAATAAATCCTTTGCTTGTTCTGGTAGTTCTTGGATAATTTATTTCTAATGCGGTGCCTTGCAAAAGTTTGTGTAGACCTTGAACGTTTTTCCCAATTGTGACATTGGAACCACAATGTCAATAGTATTTTATTGATATCCATATTTTCAATATGTTGTTATGTGTGATAGAATAGAAAGTAGAGCATGATTATGAAATAATGGTAAAACTAGTTTTACAAATAAAAGTCACATTGGAACATTGTGAAAAAGTGTAAGGGGTGTAAATACCCATGCAATGTGCATAAAGCTGCACACTTCCAGGAGTAATGATTGTAGCATAAATATTTTTCACAATTATTCTTTCTTTTCCGTCATTTTCTGTCAGTTTCATCTTTGTCACTAAAATTCATAACAGGTGCATCGAGAGAAGTGAGAATCATTTATCTGGCCAAATATGTTATTGCCTTCCAGGGTGTAAATCCATGACAGATGAAATATAATAGATTACCAAATATGGCATCCAGAAAATATTGTGTAGCTCTACTGATATGCAGCAGCCTCATTCTTTAGTAATATGTTATTGCCACATTATGCTGGAGAAGACGTATCACAGATAAAACAACAGGATTAATCTTTGTTTGGCTGAGACACAAATGCTGTTGTGAAGCTACAGCATTTTGAGGTCGTACTGTTTTTATATTTTATCGAAGAACCTATTTTTTGACAATTGACCTCTCATTGAAGTTAAGGTTTGTGGATCTACTAGTTTTTCTTTAGTTATGGTGGAATATACCACACTTTGCAAGGACTGTTACACGGAGATGGTTCTGGGAGTACATTGCGATCACACTTTTATTCGTGACCTCTTTCTTGGGCAGAATGGTTAGTTCCATTCCCTTGCTTAAAAGGTAACTCCACAAACATATTTTCAATATTTCCAAATTCAATCAGGAGTATTCATCAAAGAAAGTAACTTTTGTCCAGTATTCTGCTCTCCATTCATGTACTTCCTGAAGATTTTCAGTTTATTTTGGGATTTTATATCCTTCTTGTCACAAAGACTTAGTTCAAAAGTCTTCATTCACATAGAGTCAGATCCTCCCATTGTCACTGTTGAACAAGCTCTGCAAGTGCATTATTCAGGAAAATACTGTCCTGCTGTTTACACTATTGGACATTTTCCAACACTGAGTTCATTTTCAAGGGCAACAATTCGACTGAATACAGTTAAAATATTTCTTTAGCATAAGAAGGGATCTTATAATAATAAATCTGAAAACTTACAAATAAAATAGGACTCTAGCTACGGGAAATCAGGAACAAACAATTTAAATAAAAAGGCAATTTATAATTTTAATGGAATAAAGAATAACTAAACACAATAAATTACTAATAAATCTGAACTAGAACATTTCTGAAGAAATTTAAAAGTGGCCCGTCAGCGTTTTGATCTGACACGACTCAGGGGTACTGATCCAGAAAATTAGCAACAATGCTAAAGTTAACCATAGGAGGCAAAACATTGCACTGCTCTTCCATGCATGGCAGGCTGCAACTAAACAGCTAAGTACAGATGGATCTAAAGTAAAACAGAAACATGGCTGATTGAAATGGGAAAAATACTTTTAACAAGGACGGGTGAGAGTTCTTCTGAGTCCTGAGCTTGATTGCTTGCTGCAGGAATGAGAACAGTACATCATATCCCTCTGCGCTCTGAGTTCTGCTCTGATCAGCTCAAGCTTCTTGCAGTCTCTTTACACTTTTCTAAACACTCCCACAAAGTCACACAGTCAGCTCTAAATTCCCAACAGAGAAACGGCCGACCATCCAACAGCCTTCCTGCCTCAGAGTAAGAGTGTAAAACACTGGAAACTCACAACCTCTGTAATTGAAAGTCAGTTCTGTGCGGTCTCACAACACAAACTAAACAGCTCCTTTAGCCTCTTCCTCTTTGCATGCTTTGAGCATACATATCCCACAATCCACTCAAAATCATCTTATACCTCTTAAGATGTCAGCATATTATTGATTTTTGCAACTTATTTTGCACAGAGAAACACACAGCATTCCCACCACACTGATTTAATTAAAACAAGAATAATTAAAGCAAAATCCAGTTAACAAGTGAACAAAACTAATACACAAATATATATATATATATATATATATATATATACAGAGAGAGAGAGTTCATTAACAGTTCATTAAAAAACAAAATAACCATAAAGAAGACTTAATAACTCGAAGGGAACCTTTCAAAGGGTTAGAGAATGAATGTTCAGATTTTGTTTAGCTGAAATAACACCTAACTTTATCAAATATTAGGAATCTATTTTCTCAAAGTGTAAGCTCACAATTCCCTCCACATAATTAGGATTGTTTACATACTTGTCTTAACTTTAGGAATACTTTGGAAAAGAAAGAAATGCAAGAAGGGATGGCTTTCAAGGTCAGACAGGTTCTGATGCCAGAAGACAGCCTTATTATAGGGCAGATTAGGGAGTATCTCCGGTGGGGTCACATGTTTATTTTCTCGGAACCAGCTTGGCTTCTGCTCCGGGTCCCTTTGGCTCCGTCAGCTTTGTCTCTCTCAGCTGGAAGGATCATCAGCCTCAAGTCAAAGCAGTCTGGGGAGGTTACACTGAGGCAGGAAGGCTGTCGAATGGGCGGTCGTTCCTCTGTTGGGAATTTAGAGCAGAATCTAAAAACTATTGGCTGAAAGATTTTGAAATGCTGGAGTGACTAAAAACAAAATGAGTGAATTTAGACCAAGTTATTCCAGCTTTTGTTATATCATGTGAGCACAAGTTCTTTCTTCTGTAAATTAGTTGTAGCAAGTAGTATTTGCCATGTGTTTTGTAGGATCTCGCAGATCTCACTAGCTGGAAGCAGTTCGCTCAAGAGTCACTGCTACCGAAATATTCTTGGTAAATGATCATTTTGGTTGTCATAAACCTTACATTTTGAACCATTTTATGAACTTGGTCTGGACTAGAAAAATGTGTTATCTTATGTCACCTGGAAAAGCATTTTCAACAGTCTAGTGAAGTGTTTACATCTAATCGAGAATAAGTATGGTCAAGGTCAGTTTTTGTGTGTTTCTGCCGACCACGGCAAGAACAATCTTTTCTCAAACTCACCCTCTAATTTGCATATTTAAGCAGTTATTGCAGTCAAAGTAGGGCCAACTCAATATAAATTATTAAAATGTTCATTTAACGTAGTGTTGTATCCAAACCCTGTTAGTTTAACATTGTATGTTTAACATTGCATGAATAGCAGAGGCAACTTCTTTTTTTTCCTGAACCAGCAGCAGTCCTCCTTCTTTTCAAAAGGTATGCTGCTGATGCAAAGAGCTTTTTTCAGGGGCCTGTAATCCTGCTTCAATCAGCTACTTTTCCTTTTCGTGTACAGATAAGCCCGCCATTTACGGCCCCCACTGCACTCCCGCACCCGGCTCTAATTAATATGCAGCAGATAAGTACTTGTCTGACAAAATTCATTCGTTTGACCTTCTGGGTTTTACACTAAACTGATTGCCGTCGTTGCAAGTTCACCCCGAGTTGAGAGTTCTCTGGAGTTTCTGCAGCAAGACGGGGCTTTTATTTTTCTCCGAGAGGCTTAATTTGGACACTTGCACTCTCTGCGCTTCTATCTCTCCCTCTCCTAAATTGTCTTCTGACTTTCATTCAGTAGTCTCTGTTTCTTAATTGCCCCTAATTGCTTAATTACAATTTCAAATGAACAATTCTGGAGGTCAGAGCGGGTTGTTAATTGAAGCATCAATCACAGTGGTGGGGCCTTCAGAACCGTCTTGGTTTGATTGACAGAGCATTAACTAAGCAATGTAGTAGACTTGGACATGACATTGTCGGCGCTCCATGGCTGTTGCTACAGATCCTCTAATGTCCTTCAAAGAGACCTTCACAGCTTCACGTGAAAGCTTGCAGGGTTGGGATCAAGATTACTTTCCAGAAAGTGAAGGCTCATGTGCCTAACCTTGTATTTTTCAGCTTTTTGTTTAAAGACACAATCTAACATCCACAAATGTACAATGAGAATAAAAACAAAACTAGGCGGTGAAGCATGTACTCCAGTGGACAATTTCACAAAACAGTTTTTAAGAAGACCCCTGCAGAGAAAACTGTCTTCTAGTTTGAATGTATTTGGGTTGATGATATAACCAGAGGCAAAATAATGAACATTTTCAGCTGACCTTGGTAAAAATTCTGGCTTTTGACAAATTTTGATTCTTTTAAGTTGTGAAGCGTTCAGCGTCATGGGTTTTAGCCACAGTTTAATCCATAGTGTTTGTCAGCCCATCCTTTGCAGCCGCCCTTTACCTTTCAGTGGGATAGCATGAAGGCAGGAGCTAAATAATGTTACTCCTCCTAGTGTGTTCTTTGATCATGTGCCTGTCCACCTTTCTTTAACCCAGCCCTCTATTGCCTCCTCCGTTTTAACTTTCCCTTACCTCCACCTGAGGGGGAGCCTTTAGTGATTATTAGCCTTGTTGAGACCCTGCTGGTTGGATCTTTTGCTCTCCACCCTTTTTTTCTTTCTCTAATAAACCTGAATTGCTCTACCTGTCTTCCCCATCTTCCTACCTCTTGTCTTTTCTTTTTCTGCTCCCTTTCAGTTTTATTCATTTATTAATTTACCTTTTTGTCTCATGTTAATTTTCTCCTCTCTACCTCACATCACCACTGCTGCTCACTTGGCTGCATTAAGCTTTTCTCCCCTCCCGTTCTCTCGCTTTCATTCTCTTTCTCTTTTTGTTTTTCCTGTTGTTTCTCCTCACCTAACCACCTCCCAACCCTCTCCTCACCCAACCCCACCTTCTCCGGCTGCTGTTCCTCTCCTCTGGGGCTCCATCCATCAGGTTGTCGGGGGCTGCTAGCGGCCGACTCCCAGCCACCATATTTCACCGCCAGCCAGCCAAGCAGCTGACAGCACAGCCACCGCCAGGAAATTGCTTTGGCTGTGAGCAGAATTTCAAACACAGCCACACTGCGTCGCCTGGGCCGCCCAAGCATCACTTCCCTCTTTCTGTCTCACCCCTGCCAGTCTCTGCGCACACATCTTTGTTTCTCTCTCTCTTTCTTTCTCTCATTTCCTCCCCTCTCTCTCTCTGTTTGTCTTCATATACTTATTGCCTCCTTTTTCCCTCTCTTCGTCGCCCACCTCCTTTTTCTGTAAGCTCTTCAATCCCTCCTGTGTTACTTCACAAACACACGTAACTACAAGCATATGCATCGTTTTCCCTTTTATCCTTTTTTTTTTCTTTTTCTCTCTCTGCTTCCATCCCACTATCTTTTTCTCTCCTTTTCTCTCCTCACATTTCTCCCTCTCCTCCTGTTTATGACCCGCAGGGAAGAAGGTGTGGAGCTGAATCTGTAATGAGCAGAGAGGGAAGAAGATAAAAGAGGGAAAGGAAGAAGAGCAAAGGGATAAAACCGGGAGAGAGGCAACACAGTGATAAGATAGAGAGAGCAGGCAAAGGCTATGGATGCTGGTGGGTCAGAAGGTGTGGCGGGGTGTGTTGGTGTGTGAGGTCGTCTCAAAATAATTTAACACATCAATTTTACTAACCTTGACTTGCTTACTTCATTTGATTTTGTGATTGAGGTTAAGGGATATTGGACCAGGAGTAAACATTCATTTATAGTGTATGTTCAACATGGTGGCCAAGTCAAACCTTAGATGGAGAAAGGTTAATGCTTAACTCTATTTTAGATCACAGAGTTTCTAAGGCAGACGTATTTTTGTACTTTTATGAATGGTTACGTATCTATGAGGGAGCAACAGACCTATAATTTCCTCTGGATTAATAAAGCACCATCTAACCTGACATTTTATTTAATTAGCTATCTCTGTTTTTAACCCTCTCCTATCCTGGTGTAGTTTCAGACAATGCACTCTATTAAATTATTTACATAAAAAGCAAAAGTTGACTTAAGAGGTTTATCTAATTTTGAGGCATACAAAGGCTCTTGAAAGTTTACACACCCCTATTAAAATGCCAATTTTTTTGTGATTTAATTAAATGAGATCATAATGCATTTTTTTAAAACCTTCTTTCATACTTAATGGCATTTATACTGTGTATTTAACTAGAAGGCAAATACACCCATTGTAAGGAAATAAATTAAATTAAATGCTTCAACAACCTGGTTGTTTAAGTGTGCACACCCTTACATTGATACTTGAAGTGTCCTTTAGGTAAAGCCATAGTTTGCAAAGATTACAACAGGATGTAGGCGTGATGTGTTGCTTTTTGAGGCTGCTAATGTTGTCACACAGCTTGAGGCAGGTACCCATTAATTAACCAAATCCTTTCTGGAAAACCATGTCTTGCATTTACTGTACCTTTCTTGTTTTGCTTATATTTTGGTTGATCTGAAACAATTAAGTGCAACAAAAAGTGAAAACTCAACAAGTCTCTAAAGAGGCAAATGCTTTTAGCAGATACAAGACTAAGACATTGACTAAGTTTCAAGCAATTATAAAGTGAAATACAATGGATTATCACAGAAGTACAAATTATTATTACTAAAATTGCACAACAAATGATAAGATGTTCAACAAAACAAATGGGAGGACAAAAATAAACATAAGATAATAGAAATTGTAAGAAAATCAGTACCTTAATCAGGGCTGTCTTTAGTGACTAAATGAATAAATCCCCCATTTCAACATCACAATGTGCCTGTTTTTTAATTCAAATTAAGCTTATTGATGAGTTAAGGTTTGGTTTGGCTGAAACCTCGTAGCAAGATCATTTTTGTCCTTATGCTGAGTGCTTTTTGCTCCAACAAATATTTAGGACATTTCTTCTCTGGCCATTAAACATAAGCAGATAATTCATGTTTTTTCTCTTTCTGTAATTTCTACAATAAAAAAATAAATGCTCAAAAATGCCAACTGTAAAAAAGTAATGCCGAAATCTCAAATGAAACGTTTGTAACACTGACATTAATGTTAACATTAATACTGGATCTTTAGTCTGATTTCAACAGCTGACAGAAAAATATGAGCCTCTTTTTTAATTAGGTCTAAAAAACCTAAACTATTTATTTTTTATATCAGTGTAAGTTGGATACTTGTTGCTCATTTGTTTTGTTTTTATTTTTAAGTTCTCTTTAGAGTTAGCGTTTGAATCTTTTATCAAAAGGTTGTTAGATCTCACCAATCCATCTGTGCAGACTTTAAAATTGAAAATGAATTCAGAATTAACTAATAAATGACTTTGGTGGATGTAATGAATCTTGGGTGTCCAGATGTGTGTTTGTGTTTGTACCATATTGCTCTCACCTCTCCAAGCCATGTACTTATTTACGGTTTGCCCTTCAGAAGGACAGCATGATTGAAGTTATGCCTGGGTGGCTAGCTCCTTTCATGTAGGGCTCTAATCTCAGTCCACAGTGTCCAGAGTGGTCATAGCGTTCCCATGGGTCAAAGTCTTTCCCAGGGGAAAAAATCTGTTGTGGGCCATTGCTCATTGATAGAAAACTATTCCAACTAACTCTCTGCTCTTTCGTCTGTTTCTCCTTTCACTTTTTCTCCATTAGAGTGTTAGCTTGGAGTTCTACATCGACATCCATTCCCACTCCACCATGCTAAATGGCTTCATGTATGGAAATGTGTTTGAGGACGAGGAACGTGTTCAGAGACAGGCCGTCTTCCCCCGACTGCTGTGCCAAAATGCGCCGGACTTCTCCTTTGTAAGTCAGACTAACACAGAGACACACAGACACCAGAGTGAGGACTCAGAACCCAGAATTTCTACTACTTTGCTTAACAGCGTGAAATAGTCTTATCTCAGCAAGTCCTGGTGAAGTGGTGTTCGGAGAGGCACTGAACTGCTGCACTCTAAGTGGCAGACACTTGGGAGCATAGTTTGGACTGCCTATCTTTGAAGTGTAGCTGCATGCATCCAAGGTAGGTGTTGATGAGAAGAAAACATTATGCTTCAAGAGTGTTAGAAAACTCCCCCACACAGATAATAAAGACATTTCTTAAAACTGCAGACATCCAAACGGGACGTTCATTTACTGAAGAGGATAAATGAAAAGGTCATACGTAAAGATGTTCCCTTTGATCCCAGAACAGAAGTGAGATGGCTGAAAAACCATGTAAATGTCATGGTTGCATGTAAATGCAAATATATACGTACAGCTCTGGAAACAATTAAGAGACCAGTGCACTGAATCCCATTGAAAACCTCATGGTTATTCCACCAAATATTGATTTCTGAACTATTCCTGAGTTAAAACATTAGTATTGCTGTTTCTAAATTAATATGAACTTGTTTTCTTTGTATTATTTGAGGTCTGAATGCAGTGTATCTCTTTTGTTATTTGACTATTTCTCATTTTCTGCAAATAAATACTAAACTTTTGCTTGGAATTTCGGGGACATTTTATCAGTAGTTTATAGAATAAAAGAACAATGGTCATTTTACTCAAACATATACCAATAAAGAGTAAAATCAAAGAACTGATCATTTTGCAGTGGTCTCTTAATTTTTCCCATATATATACATATAGCCATATATATACATATACATACATATATATATATATATATATATATATATATACAAAATTCAGATTCTGGTTAGGTTGGTTTTTCATTTTTAACTTCTTTACTGGGTACCCAGGCATAGGAATACTTGGATGCATGCAATGGAGCATTGTTCTACATTAAAATCGTAAATCATTCTTCAACGATGCAAACTTCTATATTTTTATATTTTTCTTACTTTATTTTGTTGTTTCTATTGTTTGCAGCCGGGTATGGATGGATGGGAAGAAGGAGGGGATAGAATAAAAAGAGGGAAAAGGACAGGACCGAGGGATGGGGAGAGGGAAGGAGGGGAGATGAAAAAATAAAAACAATGCCATGTTTGCTTTGTCCCCGTGTTCAATGTCCTGTTGTTGATGGTTGACTAAATAAAATATATATAAAAAAAGATGCAAACTTCTTCTTGTAACAGTGCTTGAAGAAAAGAAAGTGTCTTCTAAAAACCATCTGTCAGAATTATGTTTTTACAGATAAATTACATCTAATGTAGTTAAACCTTGAAGAGTGAAGTATGGTTGATGACGTGTACAAAGCAGAGACTTCCAGCTACTTCCATTCGTTGTGCTGCTTAACTTTAGACAGAACTTAAAGGTTTCATCAACATTCTTACGTTGTTTACGAGATCCACACGTTGACACAATCCCGTCTCACAAGCTCGTGGATTTTTTTTCCTGACCTCATAACTTGGTTTTTATAAAGACAAACATCATCAACTGTGAGACCTTCTGCAGACCTTTCCTGATTACATCCAATTAATTCAGTTAAGTTCAGGTAGACTCCAATCACGACGTAGAAGCCTCTCAAGGATCTCTTCTAGCTGTGGGATGCTCCACCACCTAATTGCGAATGTCATAACAAAGACTGTGGACACTTATGTTAATCGAATACTTCACTCCTTGGGTTTTTAATTAATTAACAAAACACTCCAACACCTTTGTCATTTTGTCCTTTCAAAGAACAGTCTGTATGCAGATTAGAAAAAAAAAATCTATGAATGTCAAAAACTCTAAAGGACTTAAACACTCTTCCAGTTTTCTGTGCAGGAAAGAAGAAGGTCAAACTGCAGTGTTTGACTGTAGAAGTGGACCAGGATGGTTACGCTATCCACATGCTGAATCTTGATTCATATGGATGAAGAATTGTGAAAATCTCTGTTTCACATACAGACTCCTTTTTAAAGAAGGATGCATCTCCTGCTTCCTTCTGCTGAACTTTATTTGCTTAGTGATGTTGACACAGAGCAACTTGAATATATAATACAAACTGATCTTTAAACATCCCAGTTTGTAGATGCAATAAAGAAAACTTTACTTATTATTCGTGTCTGTACGGTGGTTTGTTACGCACAGCGAGCAAAGCTCCGTTTCAAGAGAAGGTCTTTCTGTATCCAGGATGCCTTGTGTGACAGCTGGCCCAGGGGTTATCTCCCTGCCTGCACCATTGTCCCCGTGCCCATTCAGCACTACCTTAAAGCCCAGCCCAGCGCAGCAGCAGCACAACACAATCACGGCAAACTCCCACCGGTGGCCAGTGAGTCTGCATTTCAGCAAGTCCACTCTCGCTGCTGTGAATTTATAGTGAATGGAAAGTTTTTCCACACTCCTCCCCAGACGGCGTCAAATTGTGTGTTATAGCTGACACGCTCAGAGCTGAAATAGATTTTTCTCCCACACTTTGCCCATTTACAGCCAGGGTTTGTAATGACATTGTGTAAATCTGCTGAAATGAACTCCCTTTTGCAAGTTGCTCTGAGAGAGAAATCCCAGGGCATAAACACATTTTTACTAATGAGACATGCCAGTCAATACTTATCATAGCTGTTATATTTCTTTGCTTTGCAGTCTCATAAATAAATATTTTTGACAGTGTCTGTAGGTTTTCTGTGTTTGAAATACTGTAGGAATATTGCATATTGTTTCGTGGAATGCCCTGCTTCCAAACCAACTGAGATAGGGCTTTGTGACGGCCGCTCTGAAATATTGACTTTGTTGTCCTTAAGCCACTTTGCAACGAATTAGCTGGAATGATTAGTCATTGTCCATTTGAGAGATCAATTTGTGCCCAAGCTTTAAATTCCTGACTGATGATTTGAGATGTTTATCCACTATTTCCACAGAATAAACAATTCCAAAAATCACTTAGCACACTGAGTTTACGCAAGCTGTTTATTTAAACAAAGCAAGTCTAAGTACACTTTTTGAACACCCATTGATTGAACAAACAGACCTTGGTCTTTGAGATGTGAAAATAAGATCATTTTCAGGAGAAGAGCAGATTGATCACAGAAAATGAAGCTAACAAGTATCCTCATAATGATGTTTATGAACATTTTACTTATAATATAGTATTTTATAAGATCCAATTAGATTAAGAGATTTTGTGGAGCCAGTGTATAACAGCTCTGTAATATTCAGGTTTATTGCCATTTCCATTGACTTTACTTTTAAAAGGCAGCAGCTCCATTCACCTTTATGTATCATCAATGGAAAAATTGGCACATTAAATTGAGCTTATAACAATGCTCTTCCTATAAAGGTCTGTTATAGACATGTCATCTGCGATTATATGAACAAATAGAGCATGATTGTCCATTGATCCAGTAATCACTCAGATTACTTCTTCCTAAGCATTCAGTGAGTTTATTACACCCATCTGGACTTTCCCAGCTTCCCTCTTCTGCAGATACTTTGCTGTCTATAATTTAAATATTTTGTTCCCTTTCTGACCAATTGTGTATGACTCAATATATTCCTGCAAACTTGTTAGCAAACACTTATCTAATAAAACATCCTGCAGACTCTGACCAGCATTCTTGGTCTTCCTTGAATCCTTACATATGCATATATGGCTCATTACCTGCTAAATGTACCCATGTGTTTGCAAACTGCATGCTAAATTGGCTGTTTGATGACTGGCAGGTTGCATTAGGTTGCTTTTTAGAGCGCCGTTTGCTGAAAAACAATGCAGATGAAAGAGGCGAGAGTGAAAACCAACAACAAAGTGACAGACCATTGGGTAAAAACACCAAGCTTACAAAGACTGTGAAGCTCAGTAGTTTGGCTTATTGCAAAAGAGAAATGGACTAAACATTTCATTGTAGTCAGGAATAATGCAAAACCATAAATTACACTAGACTGATGTCCTAATAAAGTAATCTTAAAGAAAATTCTATGCTAATGCTGTCTTCTCTTCAAAAGGTTTTTTGTATCATTCAGATATGAAGACGGTGATGACCTTAAAAACTTTCTTTTGTGTCTGGTCTTTGTTGATTTGACAATATGCTTTGCATCACTACCTGACTGAAATACCTAGTGATGACTCATTTACGGCTTCCTGGCAGAGTTCAGTAGATTCTTATGTAAAATGTCCTGATATCTCAAACAATTCAGGAACCCAAACAATCAAACAAGGTCTTCTTGCGTTTTAGTAGCAAAACAGGCTCACAGCACACAAAGACTCCACCATGCAGTGTTCGTACAGATAGAAATACTACGACCATCATTAATCTTTGATATCCTTCACAATCCTCCTCATTATGTGAGTGGTGGCAAACTAAATATTAGTCCTCCTGCAGCCTTGTGGACAGTGACTCTGTGTCATTTCTCAGGTAAAAATAAAGTCATGTATTACCAAATTAAAGTTCCTACTTACTCTAACTTAAATCCCAACTTCGCCACTGTTGAATTTGCTAAGAACAAGTACTTTTTATATTTATTTATTTTTATTAATTTTTTCTTCACAGAATAAATTTAAACTAGGAATTTTCTAAAAATTTCAGTGTGAAGTTATGCATCTTGGAATAAAAGATTAATTAATTTTAAGGCTTTTTACTCATTTTTACCAGAGGTGCCAACAAATGTGAGTTTAATTAGCAGTTCTTACAGAAATAGGAACTGTCTCACTGACTTGCCTGTGTGACTCCTGCTGTAATATAGTTAGCATCCACTATTACTTTTCTTACTCAGAATTGTATGCCTATAAGGCTGTAAATTATATTTTATGGTAATTGTGTATTCTTCGTGCACCTTACCTTACAAATCATATTGTTTTACACTTGTACTTGGAAGGTAGTAGATGAATGAGTCTGTTAAATGTTATGCACGTCTGTAGGTGACACTTCAGCATCTATAATTTGGATAAGATGGACTAATATTAAAACTTTGCAAGAAAAACTCATGATTTTTTATCATAGTTATCCAAAATAAAAACTAATCCAATAAGTGCTTCTTGCCTTTTTTTGACTGTGAAGTGTCAGATCTCACACCAAATGTTTTAAAGAGGATACTTTAGATTTTGTAACTATAAATACTAGTTAACTTCACACATTTTTAATTGAGGTGGATGTTCGCTTGTAGAAGTACTTCACCCCAAATCTCAAGAGGTTTTGTATTTACCTCAACTGCATTTTATGTCTTATTCTTTGGGGGGTTTTTTTCAGTCAAACACTTCATTTAACCGGGACAAGGTGAAGGCCGGTACCGGTAGGCGGTTCCTCGGTGGTCTTCTTGATGATACTTCCTACTGCTACACTCTGGAGGTGTCCTTCTACGGCTACATGACGTCCGCCGGCACCGCCGCTGTTCCGTACTCTGAGGAGATTTGTATCCTTGTGTGATCATTTTGAGCCTCATGTGATCCGTGAGGCTCAAAATGCAGCGTACAGCAACAACTGTCTGATGTTATTTGTTCTCTCTTCTCATCTGGAATCATTATTTTAATGTTTTAATTGGGAGTGGGAGCATGCATTTGTGGCTCTGCATGACAAGTCATTTGTACTTGCTTGAGAAGCAAGTTGCTCTTTTGTTGCGACAGATGTGCAGTGACAGAACGCGGATGATATCTGCATCTATTGATTTCATTTACAAAAAAGAAAAAAAAAGAGAAGCGCTTGTGTCGGCATGTGTAGCGCTGCTTGTGTGCACGGCTGAAGCTGTCACTGGAATAAACAGTCGAACAAACAATACTCCCATCAGCTTCCAGCCCTCACACACAAACACTCATGGATTTTTAGCACTGGAGCCGAAGGTCACAGGTGCCTTAATGGAGCCAGATAGGAAGGAAGTTTTCCTTCATCTGACCTTCTCAGAGGCGAGGACCTCCTGAGAGCAGGCCGATAGTGGTGCGATCTTACCGATAGAGTGATCGAGAAGAAGGGGGAAGAGATTTTGAAGGAGACAAGAGTCCTACTTATGAAGAGTATGTGCTCTCATGCACTTGCATTGCAGGTGGAGGGGCAGCTTAGTATTAGCGCAGCCCTAGTGCCCTCTAGTGCCAAGTACTGGAGGTCTTCTTCAGTGAAGATAAGGTGCGATTAATTAGCACACAAGTAGAGAGCAATACAAAGATCCATTCCACGTATGGATCAGCAAAATGCTTTGAAAGAGTGGTTTTAGTCATTATTGTTTCAATAAAATGTATTCTGTAGGAGGAGGAAGAAGCAATTTTTAAAATCAGGCAGTCTGCTTTTCGCAGGCTTATAAAAGTTATCACATCAACAAATTTTATTTATGGTCACCATATTTTTCTCTATTCATTGATAGGAGTATAGAGAAGCAATGAAATCTAAATGTTTGGTGTTTATGTTTACATATTTTTAAGTTAATTATTCTCATTACTAACTTGCTTTTCTTGTAATTCTCAAAACTTTATAAGTTCTTTGTCAGGGAGCCCTAATTCATACTTAATAAAAAAGGAAAGAGAGAAATATAATTAGTTGTAGGTTTCAATTAAAAGTTGAATGATGATATTGGATCTAATTACTAATACAGTCAATAATCATTTCAATAGTTATCTCACTAATAAAGGGATCTCTACAGTGAAAGGGAACTGCTAGATGTTTTTAAATTTGTTTGCAAAAAAATCCTGAAGTGTGCAATGTATATTCAGTCCTCTTATATGTCATATCCTTCAATAAAATCCAAACAGCTGCCTTCAGAGGTCATTTAATTAGCAAATACAGTACACCTGTACTAATTTAATCTTAGTTTAAACTTAGCTGTTGTGTGACGACATCAAGTTTCTGTTTGATCACTAGTGAACTATCAGCATCATGGCGATCAAGGAACACAACAAACAATCCTGGGATAGAGGAGTTTTAAACAGGGTGAGGTTATAAATCGATATCTGAAGCTTTGATCATCTCAAGGAGCACTTTTCAACCTAGACTCAAACAAGATATCCAGAAATAGCTCCGGAAAAGCTCCAGAGAGCCATAGCTCAGGTGGGAATATCAATCAACAAAACTATTAGTTGTATACCGGCTGCTGCCATTTATGAGTGGGACCCAGGAAACCTTTCAAATACGACAAAAACTGAACTATTTTCTTCCGACTTAAATTTTTCACAGTTTTACCTTGATTTATGTAGGTCTTTCACATAAAGTCACATAAAATACATTGATGTTTGTGGTCGTAAAGTGACCACAAAAAGGGCTAAGAATAGTTTTGCGTGGTGGCGTATCTCTGGGAGTGTGTCTGTGTTTGCTGAGCTGCGAAAGGGGACGTTTCTGAGAAGGAGGAGCTCCAGAGGCTGGGCAGGCAGCAGGGGACCTGATCTGCAGTGGAGATTGGGGTCAGGCAGGTTGAAGGAACAGACCATGTCACTTTTTACGCCCCAGTAGTTTGCTTGATGGAGCATGTAAATCATCAACAGAGACCTTTAGCATCTCCCCCTCCCTCTACCTGCCCCTCTTTCCTCTTTTCCTCATCTCACACCAACACACACCTCCGAACTAATTCACGACAAATAAAAACCTTTGGCCCATGACCGGAGCCACCTTCCAAGTGTCTTTCCTCACCTTTTCATCTTTCCTGTCCAACCTTCCTCACCACGGTGACTTGCATCCACCGAAATTGAAAACTTAACCTTTCGAACAGCTGACACTTTTGTCACAGTTTGAATTTGCTCAAGAAAACGTGTGATACACTTTTAGTGGCTGTGAGTGTTTGTTTTTGATGACTCCTCTGCTGCAGTCTTTTCTCCTCTACGATGTCCTGTCCTCTCTCATCCCATCAGCCACAACATAACAGCTCATTATATCACCTAGTCAAGCTGAGAATGCTCCTCTAAAGCAGCGGGGATAGCCTCTCGTGTGTATGACTTTTTATCGTCCTCTAATCATTTAAGAACCATGTTTGTTTGTTTCCCATTGTAACTGGTTGTCAGTATGCTCTGACAATAAGTCCTGAAGAGGGCTTCGCATCTATTTATACCCCTTTAATTTTTCACATTTTGTCATTTGACAAGCAAAAAACATAGATGTGTTTTAATAGGACTTTGCACAATGTAACACAAAATTATGATGTGGAAGGGAAATTATACATGGATTTCAACAATTTTTACTAGGAATGCACAATATATCAGCATCATTGATGGTATCGACCGAACACATCACCACTGTAAGCCTGGCACTGGCAGCATTTGATGTGGGAAAGAAAACCTGCTAGAGCTTACAATGAACTTGGAGGTTCACAGTCAAATAATGTGAAATCTTTGAGTTCAGAGCCAGAGCTACCAAGAAATTGTTTAGCTCAAAGGTTATTCCCTTGTTAGAATCGCCTAATAAAAGTCCAGACCTAAATCCAACAAAGAATATGTTACAAGATCTTAAATTTCTTCACAGACGAGACTGTCCCCTCAAAAAATGGGAATGAATGCAACCTTCTAGATGTAGAGCTGGTAGACCGATACATATGAAGACCTGTGGTTGCAAGGATGGTGGTTTGACAAAGAACTGACTCAAGATGTATTGAAATTTTTTTTTTTTAAAATGTATATCCAATTTATTTCACTGCCATTTTATTTCAAACCAAATAAAATGGCGGTGAAATAACAACTGACTGCAACACCAGTCAGTTGTTGAACTACCTCAAACCAAGATTTTATCTTCTAACTTGACAAAATGTAAAACTGTTTGTGATATGAATATCTGTCAGTTATTTATAGTGCAGCAGCTCAGGTTTCTGCTGCCCAAACTGCAAAGTTTGAATATGAGTGTAGAGCACATCAAGGTTGAAGAAATCTGGGATCTTGTTCAAAACACAGCTTGGTGTCTTCTTTGTGCCTGAGTGCATTTACATGTGAGGATACAGTAGATGTGTTTTTTATTTCTGATTACAAAGCCTACTTATCTCTTACTTGCATTCATGTTTTGTTTTCTCAGCTCCTTTGGAGAAACTTTGAAGCATTTTGAAAGATTTTGAGGACGCTTTTTGTTTTTGCTGCAGTCAGTTGAGCATTTTCACCTTGTTCATATTTTCACCACTGAAGGACAACTCACTTTTCTGCCTTTCCACTTCAGCAAACTTGCAGATTTTCATCAGAGGTGGTCACACGCAGTCTAATCAAGCAGAGCATTGTCGGGCAGCTCACCAGCTCTGAGTGACGTCACAAATTGATGGCTGCGTCAGCTCCCTGCATGTGTGTGATGTTGGACTGTCGGCTGTCGCGGAAACACTTGACATGCGCGTCGCCATAACAGTGGGACTCCGTGAATGCCAGAGCCACTGGTGGAAAAACAGCATGCATCATTGAACCTGACACCCAACGCACAGGCTGTGACAAGTATGCAAATGATATAGCTTGGAGGCAAATATGCTTCACTACCACCCATCATGCACATCGCATCACACAGATATGCACAAATGGATAGGTGCTCACATATGCAAGCAAACGCACACAGAGACACACATCTATGCACACAGTTGATTGCACAAATATTGTCGCCATGCTCAGATGAACAGGTGTCTTCACATGAATTGTCCCAAAAATGTAAAAGCTGACATGTCCAAATCCATGAATGTTGTTTCTGGACATGCTGATAAGTCCGCCGTTCTTGGGAAGTCGAAAAAGTTTAGAAAAATCTTTGGAGAAGGAAAAACTACAGTTTCAGAAATAAGTTTAATTAAGCTAGCTGCTAAAAATAATTTAAAGCAGAAGGCAGTAACAGGAAAAATACATTTACTAAAAGAATATTATACAGCAGAATTGAAATATGTTTGCATTTACATGAAGGTTTAGTTAAGTCTTGGCTTTGAATATATTAATGTTGGGAATGAGCATAGTTACTTAAAGTATATAAATTAGCTCACCTGGTATTACATTACACTGATGGTCAATTAATTATCTGAGAGAAGTGACAAATTTTGCGATGCCTTTAAAACCAATTAAACTGTTGCTAAAGCAATGACAAAATGTAGAGAAAACTTCCTTTTGTATTCTCAAATTTTATTCTGTTCTTTGTTTTAAACATGCAGGTTCAAATGAGAAGAAAGCTTATAGATAAACACAAACTACAGAGAGTTTCAATCCAATAAATCCTCGAAACAGAAGCAAATCTACAACAAGATGGCTGAAAAAGAAAAGAATGACTGTGTTGCAGTGGCCCAGATGAAGTCCAGACCTCAGCCTGGTTGACCGTTTTGGAGCTTTGCAGACCAAATGTTTGCAAACCTTTATGAACTGAAGCAACCTTGGAAAAAATCTGTACTAACATTCCTGAAGAGCAATTTGAAAAAGCGATAATATTGCAAATTATTTCTGAGAGTGATTACTGCCAGATTTTGAGTTAACTATAGTTAGACAGCTTGTATATCTAACAGGGACAGTCCGTTCTATCAGGGATTAAAATCGGCTCTATTTTGTCCTCTTGGGCCTCCGGACGTGAGGTCTTTCTCTCTGTTGATTTGCTATTGGGGACAAAAATGTCCCTTTCTGTATTGCTGTTGTTGACTATCCTTGTAATTAGCATTGATAATTAGCTCTTTACGTGTCAGTGCACTAACAAGACCTGCCAGTCGCCCATATTGATAGCTTGAATGTCCTCTTTCTTGTCTCCTTGTTAACTCCCATCCAATCTAGACAGCCTTTTCAACGTGACCTGTTAATTTCACCACTAGGGGACTTGTTGTCTCTTCGTCACGTTGTCTCACTGTCTGGGAGGACGGGCAACGAGGAATGAAAGAAGCTAAATGTGTTGCTGACAGCAAACAGCTGCAGTAAACAAGTCATGTCCCACCGCCGTCTCCTTTGTCTCACATGCCCCGTAATCTCATCAGCGTCTAACCTGGCACGCCCTTGAGCCATGACAATGACCTGTGATTGATTAGACAAGACCATTATTGTGTACAAAGAATACATTTCAGTGAAAGGCTGGAAAGATGCTGATGCACTGCATGCTGGCCCCCTGTGTCCTCCCCAAAAGTGACTAATGATAATACTGATAATAACAGTTTATTACACAATTTAAACAATATTATTAGGAAATGTCAAAGTGAATATCTAGCAACATCACACTGAAATGTTTCTGCTCATAAGACAAATTTTTATATCAAACAATGATAACCTGAGTAAATAAAAAATAGCTATTTTCAAATAAGGATTTCTTTTCTAATCTCTTAAGGTTATAAGTTATCAAAACTGGCATGCCTCTGTGAGAAAATATACTTGCTACTCTTTTTAAATAATCAATGAACTTGGATCAGGCACATTTTCTGTTTCTCTGACCAGCCACACAAAAGCCTAATTGCTGGTAGACTTGTAGAATTGGTAGATCACATAATCATAACTATGACAAAATGAAGCAGGCGAAAAGATCTCAGTCATTTGCCTAAGTTCAAAGAAATTCCAAGAATGAAGCAATTTCTGAGGGTAGTGTGATGGTCGGTGACTGTCCACAGCTTAAGGTCCAGGACAATTCACCACAATTAATACAAACACAAATTCTGCTTTACCAGAAGATCCAAAAGGTGCCTTAACCATGAGTTAAGCAGTAGGACAATAATTCAAAGCTCTCCAGCAGGTCCAAAATGTAAAAGAGTAAATATAGGCTTTGGAGTGACTTAGCCTGAGTCTGGCTCTAATTTAGATTGAAATGCTGCAGCATGACTTTGGACATGCAAAATCCTTCAGGGTAGCTGTATTAAAACTTTTCTGGAAAGAAGAGTGTTATGCAGGAAAAGTCTCATTCATGGCCAGTTATCACAAATGCTTGGCAGCAGTTCTTTCTGCCACAACCAATTATTAGGTGTAGATTAGGATAGATTTTATCGCTTAATAAATCTAATAATAGCTGTTTGTGTTATATCTGATATTATTTTTTTTTTATCTGAAATATTCATGTGTGGTTAAAAAGGAATAATTGAAATCTACAAGGGTGCAAATACTTTTTTTTTTTCAAATCACTGTAGCTATTTTAAGTATCTCCATGCCACCCAACATTGTAATCCTAGCTACAGCTTTCCTGGCTCCCAAACACATAACTTCCTGCTGCATCGATGGCCTCATTCCAGAACCCACGGTTTCCCTCGGCACCAAGCCAAGCTGCAGTCAGGGCATCCTCCGTGTCTCCGACCCCAAACGCAGCGGAAGAAGTTCTCCTTCAGAAGCTGACCGTCCATCACAAAACCTCCTGTAATAGACGGTGAGTCGTGACGAGACAAGCTGAGAGGCCATCTGCGCGTGGTGGGGTCTGGGAGATATTTTTGTCACTGAGCGTGCCTGGCTGAGGAACCCGGGACTGGCAGCAAACTCTGCTGATGAGAGAAAGCTGTGGAAAGCATCAACAAACTTTCCAGAGGTCACAGTGGAGACATCAAGGATGGAAGAAGGGTTTAGCATGAAAGCTGGTTTTCTTTTGCAGATTCTTAAGTGTCAGAGGGCAAATTAGACATTGTTTTTCTTGTTGGACTATTTCAAAAAAACTGAAAAGCAAAAAGAAAGCACATTTTTTCAAAGCATGCAGACTTCAGTTTATCTGGAGCTCATGTAAAGATGGTCTATAAAAAGTGAAACACTTTAAAAATAACATTTCTGTGTGTGAAATTGCAAACAGTTTCATCATCCAAAGTGTGTAATCTTACTAAATTATTTAGAGAACCCAGGGAAATCTTTGTTCTAAAACTAATAATCAATTAAGGGAATGATTGCAGTGATCTTGAGCCCTCAGGTTGCCCCACATCACAAACAAACATGGCCCAATAGCACAAATTCAGGTTGAAACGCCATGATGCATTTAAAGAAAAAGCATAAAGTGCGATGGAAATCTGCTTCTCAAACTCC
>CAEFZY010060747.1:0-25679 GCA_903066815.1 Brachyrhaphis roseni
CCTTTCATACTGGAGTATTACTACCCTTTTGATGTTAAAAATCAGGCTCTTAATTGACACACACACACACACACACATATATGAATTGTGAAGGGGACACATCAACCACATGAGGACAAAGGAGCTTTGGTCAGAGAAAATATTAAGGAAGCAGTATTATGTGTTTTCCAGTTTCAGTGTACCATTTTATAGCATAATCAAGTAAGAATGTTAACTTTGTTAGTTATACAACTACTATATATATCAAATATGACTTAAAATAAATTTTATTTTCTTGCTTAATGAGCTCAGCAGATATGCAGTTCCACCAGTTTGCTAATTGCTGCTGGCTAGTCTGAAGGAGCTGAGTTGGGGAGTTGTGGGAGAGCGCTGCAGTTAAGTTGCAAAACATTTGAAAACACATGCATCACAATAACGCACTGCTTTTTTTCCTATCACGTTAAAACTAACAAAATACAGAAGTGTATTGATGTACCGTGACAAAATTGGGAAAAGTTTGATGTATGATGTAAAACCAACACAGATACAGGCCGCATGGTGAACAATGGTGGTGGCAGCATCATGCTGTGGGGAGGACGGGCAGTGCTACTGTAAACAAAGGACAATACTGGAATGAAACCTGTCAAAGGGTTTCAAAAGACTTATCTCAAGTTCATCTCCTAGCATGATAGCAACCACAAACAAGAAGTTAACATGATTTGTTACCGCAATGAAAATAATCTAGTAAGCGGAGAAAAAGAAAAAAAAGTTTCTGGATTCTAAATTCAACTGTAAACTTTTACAGTTGAACTTTTACAGTTGCCTGTCAATGCTTGTCTGATAGATAAAAGAGACAAATAAAGCGCTAATGTGTAGTGAAAATTCAACAAAAACACCCATAGTGTAGCTGCACTGTGAAGAAACTTGTAAACTAGTCCTATAAATAGCCCAGCAGATTGAGTTACATCTGTCTGTGGGAATTCCTCTGTATAGACACCAGAGGGAGGAGAAAACGGCAATGATTGTGTAACAGGTTACAATGCGGTTGTGTTCACTATGGATTCTTTCCATAACGGCTCCTGCCCGGAGATCTGACTTCCCTCTTTTCCCTCTCACCCCCTCCTCCCTCTTGCAGAAGTCTGCAGACCTTCAGTGTGTAGATTATTAATTTGAACGCTTTCCAATCTGACCTGCAAAATTAATTAATAAGCCAGGGTAGAAGCTAACTTATTGATACTAGCTTTCATTTCAAACTCGTATGATAGGTCTGTTGGATTAGAAGAAATAATAAGCGGAGTCCCGAGGCCTGTGCAATAACCAGTACACAGTCGTTGGCATAATCCCCAAGGGAGGTGACGGGATGAAGGTAAAGGTGACCTCATCTAAAGCCTCTTTGACAGAGGGCAACTTGTTCATGTATCTTCCTCTAGTGGTTTACAGTCTTAATATTTTTGTTAATGAGAGGGAACTGGTGACTCTGTGCTGCATGCTGTGCAAAAAAACCCCAACAACAGGCATTTCTGTTTGCTTCTACCTGCAAAGCCATTTGAGTTGTGCAGACAGGAGATGAGTGAATGGATGTAAGGAAAAGCTTAGTCTCTCCCCTGTTACTAAGTGGATTTCTCCCATGCAGCGAATGGCAGCTGTCCCATATGGAGCAGCAGGTGAAGCTATAATATACCCGTCCATGAGAGAGGAAGGATATTGTTGAGTCCACTTAGAATCTGTGCGACTGCCTTTACATTTTTTGAGAAAAGAAAAAAACAGAAGGAGTTAAAAATTTATCTTCAAAAAGCTGACAAAAGAGTTTGGTTACTATAAAATTAAAAATAAACAAGGTCCTTAGAAAATCTAACCCTTTGCCGGACAACAAATTGGTTACATTTCGTCATCTTTGTAAAATAACGGCCTAAGTCATTTACTGCCAAAAGTAATTATTTGGGGGAAATTCATCTTTTTGCCAAAAGATGAATTGGACAAAAAAAAAAAAAGACTTGGACCATTATTTTACAAAGGTGAGAATTTGTTCTTTCAGCTTTTAAAAGGCGTGAGCAGAGGTGTGCTTCTGACCTGCCCTTAACAGTCATTTACATGTGAGAGAGGGCGGAGGCTCGCCCCCGAAGGCAACAAGGCCTAATAAGCTCAGTAACAATAAACCTTAGTCGGCTTTAACCATTAATGAGGCGGCAGCTGACATAACAAAAGCAAATCCAACAATAGCGATTGATGCACGCTCCAGACTTTGCGCAGTTATATTGTTGGCGACGTGTCCGCCATTAAAGTCACATCGTCTTCTCCGGGAGAAGGCGGGCAATTAAACGGAGCTATTCTACAGTTGTGCTCGGTACAGTGAGACAAAGGGCATGATTAAGTCAAGCGCCCTGAGAGCGCGTGGCATACATTATGACTGATGATCCCTGACAGAGAGGCTCTGGTGACAGAGGGGGGCCTCCATATTGCTTCCATTGCTAGCCTTGTGCGGTGGGATCTGAGCCCTGACCCTCCCCCCCCCCATTATCTTCTTCCTGTTTCTCATGGTTGTCTGACAGCTTCTGCCTATACAATACAAGCTGTGTCTGGAGACATTCCACTGTGTGCCATACAGCAAGACTCATAAAATGGCGCCCATGGAGCCTGGGAGCTGAACATTGAGCAGGCCAAGGGATAACTTTCACTAGTCACTAACTCTAGTTTCAGTTCATTTTTACAAAAATAATTTTCTCTAGTTAGAAAAAAAACCAAACAGTTGGTATACTTGAGTGTGACTTTATTGGACATAGTCTAATAAAAGGATAAACACAAATATACACACACACAAAAAATAAACTTAAAACAAAAGCAAGCAAAAGATGAACTGTAGGGACTTATAGGTTCAAAAGGAGTGGGTAGAAGTATGAATTTATTTTTACACCCATCTATACCATCATCCAATAAATTACCATTCATGTTAACTTGGTTATATTAATAATAATTAGTATTTTCTTTATCTATTTATATAAATGGTACAATGCATTCATTTGAATTCCAGTGTGCACAAGCATCAATCATTTTTAACATGTAAGATTCTTTCTAAATCAATATGCCATAATGCAGTAACAGTTGACAACTTTATTAAACAGTAACAATAACATTGATAATAGCAGTAACATCCGTGATTTTTTCTTGTATTGATATGCAGTAATAACTTCTTAAATAATGTTTTAAACTGTTTTATGTTTTCCATACTTAACCAGTCCGCAGCTTCACCCCCAATATTTAAATTTTTTAAATTCACATTTTCCCCTTAAATTATAATGACATCCCTTTGTTTAACAAAAGCTTTTGAATGTTTCCCAGTAAGAAATTATTTTTGGCTTTTAACAAGATACGGTTACCATGTCGATAATACATATTTGATTCCATATTTGAAGCAAATGTCTAATTTTCATTGTTTTGTATGGACCAGTACGTTCCAGTAGGAATGACATCTTCCCCAACTTAACTGTGTTCAAGTCGCCAGCAGGAAAACCAGAGAGATTTATTAGGCGTTGTTTATGCGTCACCTTTGTACTCATCACTTCAAATATTTCAGCTCTTGTTTGAATAAGAAAACCTAAAAGTCCTCTGAAATTTAGAATCACAACTAGAAAAGTAGTGGTTTCTCTACAAAGCTGGGCCCAAACTGAAAAATGATCACCGCAAATATCCAAATGTAATTATTTATTTTTACTTTTGATCATTTGTGTCAGTAAATCTGGCACACACTGTACTGTAAAACGGTGATTTGTGAAAAGTTTCTTTTGCTTTTTAGCACATTAAAAAGCAAATAAAAATGCACATAAAATACATTATGTTTTGAACATCTTAGCCTGTTCATTAAACACAGTAATAAGTAAAACCCAGTGACCAAACGTGGGTGAGTGAATTATTATTATTATTATTATTAACGTTACTCCATCTCTGTTTTCAATGCATTATTACTTAACGTTTTAGTATGTGTATGGATAATAATAATAATTATTATCCAAACCAGATAATAATGATATTATTATGATAATAATTTCATAATAATGATATTATTTATGATACATTTTTTATGTATCATAAAAAATGTTACATGTTTAATGTCAACATGTATCATTTAAAATGTGTCAAGCCAGAACAACTCAAAATGGAAGCCCTTTCAAATTTAAGGTCCTTTGTGATGTTTCAGTTATCCTACACTGACCTCTAGTGGTTAGTTTTATCAGTGTTCAGAGGTGATATCCAGGAAGGAGGTAGTTCTGGCAGTTTTGGAAGTCAACTTTCTGTCTCCTCTCTATTCTTTAATAATGCTGTTTTACCCCCTTGACTACACCCACGTTCACAAATACATAAATAAATGACAAATCTGATGTATGGAGGAACTTTTGGTATTTGGATAAAGAACATAATCTCTTTTCAACCTAGGATTTGGAAACTATCTTCACATGTTGCTGTATTTAATTGCAATAATCTCTTCTAAAATATATATTTTGTCGTAATTTAATGAATAAAGGGGTATTATTATTGAATGTATTATCTAGATTTCTAAACGGTAGTACTGGACCCTGCATATTTGTAACCGTCAGGGCAATAAAAGTTTCAGACTGACTAGAGCAGCTGTTTTCAAGCCCTTTTAGATGAGAAACCATTCTGGTCTCTGCCTTTTACTTGTTTTATTCCATTTTAGCAAGATTGTTCTAGATATTCCACATCCATTTGCTAAAAGAAAAGTTGAAAAACAAAAATAAGACCAAACAAGGATCTTCATTTTGGCAAGCAACTTAATAAGAATGTCAAGCCTGATCTTAACCTCAGTTGTAACACTTAATTTCTTGTCTTTCGTCACACCTCAACTTCACCCGTCAGGTGTGTCTTCAGGTGAAACATCGGAGGCTTTATGACTCAGTGACGTGTGTGGAGAGCAGATAAGGGTCGGCTTTCAGAAACCAAGGTTGGACTTTGTTTCCTGTGTCGGTTTGAGTCCCACCTGTTAGTCCAGGAAATGCAGGTCTGATCAGCAGCACCGTCCACGGCAGGAAGTGTCACGCAGTAAGTCGATCCAATTTGAGTTGTGGAAAAATAGAACTTTTGGTACATTTTTTTTTTTTTACTCTGAGACTTCAAAATGATTAATACATGGATAAAATAAACAGAAATGTTGCAGTTAAACTGACTTCAGTTTAGGGCGTAATAACATTTTGATGGTACGGTATTGTAAGACGGCAGCTGGATGTTACAGACTTTGTGTTGTTTTCATTTGAAATGAAACGTCAGATCGATTCTTTGGAACAGGAAAATAATCAAATCCTCTCTTTGTATGGATTTAATTTAATCTTTTTGCCCCGTATATCCACAGTGAAACCATATCAGACGTTAAGAGTTGTTTTCCCAACCAAGTGCAGTGGACAACTTGATGTATCACATGTAGTTTGACATAATTTCTATTAATGCATGATTTTTAAAAATAATTTTTGGTGTTACATTGTATTTCATTATGTTATATTATAAGGTTCAGATTCATCTACGTTTCCATCATTACACTGATTTATGTGTTGTTTTATTCTTTAGAGTGACAACACTATAATGAGTGCTTCCTGGAAAATATGGTTTGGTCTTATGTCCATTTGTTTACTACAATGCAGAGGTCAGTGTTTTATTTACATGTATTTAAAAATGTATAAATTGTGTGGTTAAATTTGTCTTTTAGAGATCTTGACTGTAGAAATTCTATGAAAAGACAAAGAACAGAAAGAGAAAGAGGGATGTGTGATATAACTATTTTCCCAGTGAAAAAAATGACATTGTCATTTTTTGACAGTGAATGTGACCATCTAGACTAAAAATATACAAAACATAATTTCCAATCAAACATTATTTTTGCAAGTTATTTTTAATAAACTTCAAATTCCTTCAATGAAATTTTCCTATAAATAGGAAATATTTCTCAACCTGACATCAATGCAGGTGACAAATGGTTTTCAGAATTACTTTGTGTTTGACTTTCAGTCCATTCAAATGCTAACAAAGCAAATTTATTTGCTAAATTCACATAGCAAACACCAACTTCCTTCAAGCACAAGTGTAAACAAAGCAGCATTCCTTAATATGCTGCCGCCTGTTTCCTGATTCCATCCTCTGACCTAACATTTACAATAATGACTCTGGAAACGTAAAAGATTTTAACTATCGTCACCAAACAACTGTCAGTAACATTCATCTTCAGCATAAGTTTTAACCTAAGTAAATTCAACATGTCAGTCATTTTCAGACAAATTAGTTAATCCCTACATGCACAGAAAAATGGATGGAATTGTTAATTCTGCTGTTCACTTAACACTTTCACAAAAAAGTAGCTGCTTTTAAGTCAGGAAAACTGTACCTTCTAGGCAATCTAGTGTATTGTCACCTTCCTAAAATAGTGGCCTAAATCATGTTTTGCCCAATTATTTTATTTTGTTTTCTTTTTGCAAAAATCATCTATTGGCAAAATAGAGGTGGTGATTTATTGATTTGTTTTTTTCTTTTTGTGCAAAAATCATTTTTGCCCCCAAAAATCCCATAGGCCATTATTTTAGGAACGTAACAATACTGCAGTATGGATTTAATAAAATAAAAAAAAGAAGTGTTTTTGTCACTGAATAGAGCTAAATGTAACAGAATACATTTTCTGAAAAATGGTATTTACTATCCAGCTGACAAATGTGGAATTTACATCAGCAACTGCATTTACATTAAGATAAAATTCAGGTTGTATGATTTCTTTCTCTTGTACCCAGTGGTGTCACAGAAGGTCCAACTGGAGCCTCTGAACTCAACGGCGCTGCGACATTCTGATGTCCTGTTTATCGGCACCATTCAGGGATACTGGGACGTCACAATCTGGAGTGTTGGAGGGATTCAAGTCCTCACAATTGTCAACTCAACAGATAGCATAATCCCATCGGCGGACAGGTTTTCTGCCAGATTCTGCTTAAATACCAGCAGAAGTTGTGTGGAGTTTACCGTCCATAATGTCACCCGGGCTGATGCTGGGCAAGTTGTGTGCAGTGTACAAGGTCATCAACCAGTGACAGCCCAGCTTTATGTACAAGGTGAGGATGTGAAATCTATGTTTTTACATTCAGTTTTTGCAGTCTTGAATTTAGAAATGACAAATGAAGCTGCAGACGTCTTGTAGTTCATGTGGTATGCTCTAGAGGTCAGGAATGAGCAATTTTCCCCATCTGATGCTTCTTATGCAAACCTTTGTTTATTTATCATCAAAAGTACCAAAAGTAGTTAAACACAGAGTAAAACACAAATGACAAACTACTGTAGTGATAGTGATAGTTTATTTAGCATTATTATTTATTTATTTATTTTTTAAAGAAACCATCCAATAATCCTGAACATGCAACAGCCTTGGAACGAATGTGTTTAAGAAACACAAGGAAGTTTAATTAAATTGATATTAAGTTATAAGTTATTACATCTTATGTGCAATAATCTAAGTAAGTAAAGTTAAACCCCTTTTCACATTGATGTAGTTTTGACATGTAAGAACTACTTTGATTTGATTGATTAAAAAATATTTAAGCACACAACTATTTTTTGAAGGTTCTTTTAAAATCTGGACTTGGCTTGTGGGCCTTGAGTTTGACACATTTGATTTAAGTGAACAGATAAATGTGAGGCTGGGTAAATTTTTGTTAAAAAAGGCTTTGTAAAAAATGTATCTAAAAATTAATTGAACAATTGAAAAATATTTTCCAAAGACAATTTGGAAGGGATCTGTAAGGTATGTATCAGTTCCCGAGTAGAATAATCAAATTGTTAAAGAAATCTGGAAACATTTCATTGTATGAATGCCAAAGTGCAAACCTAATATGACACCAAGAAGCCAAAAGTTTACAGTCTAAAGATGGACTGAAGCAAATTGAAAGGATTCTTACAAAAATATATCTCTACCTTATCTCACATCCCATTTTTTACATTACGCTAAAATAATTGCATCAAATAAATCCAATATTTGATTTCTAACAAATGTGCTTGAGTTCTTCAGTCTAAACCATATTTATTTTCTTTTTATCAGAGAGTGGAACAGTCAGCATCTCGGGTGGGAATGTGACAGTGATGCAGGGCGGGGAGGTAGCGTTGGAGTGCGTAACGACTGCTTGGTTTCCCGCTCCAACCATCAGCTGGACCCAAAATGGTCAGGTGGTGAACAGCAGCCTCTACAACACCACCAGCACACCTGACGGGGATTCCTTCAGCTCCACCAGTAATGTCCGGCTCACGGCCAGCAGGAACGCAAGAGTGGAGTGTTTGGCTTCTCTCTCAACGCTTACCGCTCCACAGTCCAGCTCTGTCTACATCGAGATTGGTAAGTTCTCAACAACTGCTGTTGGGAATTAGCTTTGAACTGAATGGGACTTCATTATTTTTTGTTGTGGGTATCTTAAGTCTTTGAGCTGCAGCTCGACTAAAAGAGATTTGATATACATCTCCTGTAGACAATACCCGTGTTTCCATTGGCCATATAATTGAGCAATTTCACAATTCGAAAATAAATTTGCTTATTGGAAACACGCCGATTTCAAAAACATTCTCGTTTTTGATGAAAGGTTTTGGTGCTAGGATGAGATGGGTTCTTTGGCTGCATCGAAATTGGATTATTTCACAAAACTGCAATAGAAATACTTTTTTCGTATCATGAGTCACATGATCATCTGCCGCATGTCTCCACTGGCGCAAACCACAAAGAAGAAGAAGACAGGAAGTAGTTTGAGGATCATGATGTGGCATGATCCCCAATACATCAATACACAACATTGATGTGTTGTGTATTCCCTCACAACACATCAATTGCAAAGTTGGATTTTTTTGGGACATTAGTGGAATAGTGACAAAGTTTTGTGCACATATGTAATGGAGAAGAAGTGCTTTGTCCAGGGGGCAGAAGAGGATTTATATTAAAGCGACATCAGTGCTTCAGCAAACTTTCTATGAAAGCAAGGAAAAAGCTTTGAGATTAAAGTAAACAACTATTTCTTTTTTTTGATCCCAGTAGTTGGTTTGGTTTTGTCCTTTCAGTGACAAAAAACAAAACAAAAACAGCAATTAATTCTAAGAAGTGGTTAAAGTTTATTGGCATATTCATAACATAATACTGCAGTATAAAATCCAGACGCTTTACAGTGTGAGGAGACATGTCAATAACAAACAACAGACTAAACACAAAAGCTTGTTTACACTGAGAAACTAGATGGAAGGCTGTAAAAATATGCAAAGTGCAGCAGATTTAGAAAAAAAAATCTTTCGATTATTTTTACTGTATGTAGAGTAAGATGTATACACACACACACACACATGCAAGCAAGCAAGAGGGGAGAGCTTTTGTAATTTGTAATTTCTCAGTAGGAATGATACTAACTAATAAGTTTCCATGTGTTTTAGTTTTGTTAATGAAGCTATGAGGTTTTGAAGATAAACATTTACAGTACATATTTTTCTCCGCATTCAAAACATCGATAAATTACATAGTGACTGTAAAGAGGCCTGTGAGTGAGCTGTGTAAAACCCAGCTGGCTGCACACAAACATAACAGCATCAGTTTTAACTCAATGATGGATCCACTCAACATATGATCTGTGGCAATTACATTTCCAGAGTCAGGTTTCAGGTAAGCCATGCACAGAAATAGCTTGATCACAAGATGAGGACACTGACACGGGAGAGGAAGTCTGGAGTCTTCCTTCAGCCACAGAATGTAAAAAATAAAAAAAATTCTTGGTACAGATTTTGGGGTAACTTTTATCCGCATTAAGAAAGTATTATGATTTCAAAAGAGAAGCACAGATTGGATGGGAAGAACCCCAGCTTTCTCCTCCGGTCTTGATTTGGATGTGTTGTGTTCGTTGTGCAGCTGATGAGCTCATGAGCAAATACAGAGGGCAAAGAGTGGACGTCCCTGGTGCTGGTTTAATATTCTGTCCCCATCTCATCTGATGAGTTCACGTGATTCCTGTTAAATATTTAATTTCAATTTCGAAAAAGTTTTACTTCATTAAAAAAAAGTCTGGCTTGATTTCAGCCTAGGTGTCTTTGAAAAATGTCGAAAGTAGATGGCTTCTTTTTACATGTTTAACCATCCATACATGTGACTAACTTTAACGTAAAAAACCAAACTTTTTACCAGTTGAAGTCAAATTACATTAGAGAATTTAGAGCAGAACTTTATTGCTTTTGTTGTTGAAAAAAAAACAAAAACAACCTTTTGTGGGACATTAACTTACTTGATATTTCCCCTCCAACAGTTCCCAAACCTCCAGACTGGACAGTGCTGATAGCCGTGGTTGTGTCGTTTGGAAGTTGTGGTTTGTTGGTTTTTCTCATCCTCGGAATCGTGATCTGCTACAAACACAGGAAAGAAAAAAGTAAGAGACATTCCTTCTTGGCTTAACTCCTATCACTCTGCATGGCACGTCGGTATGATCCCAAAACAGAAAGTTTCTTTCTTTCTCAGAAAGTACATTTAAAAAATGCTCTCAAATCCTGTAATGTGTTGTTTTGTGCTCCTTTCTAGAACGAAATTACCAAGATGAAATGAGGTAAATAACCACGTCTGTTTACTCTACAGTTTCATGAGTAAAAGCGTCGAGGGCTGCAGAGATTCATGGTCAGATGTTTTTGTTTTGACAGGAAAGTGAGAACACACAGCCAGCTAAGTGTCATCCACACAGCTGAACAGGTAAGGGGTCAGGTAAATGAATACTACGAGCCGGAGAATCAGAGAAACGACACAGTCGAAATGACTGAGTCCGGCTTCCTGAAACACAGACACATGACCTTTGTGTGACGACACACAGAGGATGGAGAGCTCTATGGACTTTTGACAGACTTTTCAAAGGAACTTTAAAGTTTTTCAGCTGTTTTGTCCAAAGTCTGGAGAGAGTAAATGTTAAAGAGCAAAGACTGATAATTTGCAACGCTGATTAAAAAAAAATAAATTTGTGATGACTTCCTGAAAGCGGAGTCTCAGAATGAGCAGAAGTTTGTAACGAGACAGAGGACCAATTTCAAGGCATTCAATTGCGAAATCAAATTTTCTTTAAGTCATATTTGAGACATATAGCATTTTTGATTGTGCTATAAAAGGCTCCTGATGTGACTGGAAAACATAACACTGAAGAAATCCTCAGAGCGGTGGAAGACTACCAACTGGTTAGACTGTTTTAGCTACTTTTAGCTGAAGAAACAGCAACAAAACTTAACAGTCTCTTGTGAATGCGTAGACATTTAATATAAACCACTGTATCCTGAAGATTAAAACATTTTCGGTTTGAGTCGTGTGGATTTGCTAACATCAGCTGAAACCAAAGTGTGTGTGTGAAAAATCCAAACCAGTTGTATCTTTAACTGTGGAAAAATTTCTGACATATATTTTCATGGATAAATTATTTTTGTTGTTAACACAGAATGATTTTTGTTTTCTTCTGTAATCAGTGTCTGCAACTGTTTCCTTTAAAAAAGTTTTATCCTCAGTATTTTCTGTTTTTACATGCCAGCAAAAACTATTTACTAATCTCACTTTCATTTAGAAAATTATTGTGGAAATCTCCTTAAATAAGAATATTCTGTTAGATATTTGTCAAAGAAATGTGTTATAATTTAAAGATTTAAAGGTCTTGTTAACAAGGAAACACAATTTCTGTACTTTACGGACATGACGCCATATCTTATGTATTGCTTGGAAAAACGGTAATGAACAAAGAAAAATTACCTGTAATCTTTGATTTTGCATTGTTGACTTTTTATTTTTCTGAAACGGCGCTTTAATTGCCAATTTTATGGCTTAGTTTTCATATTTATTTGTTGTGTCCTTGAATGTCTTGAAAGAGGCCTATGGACAAGGGTACTAAAACATTTTGCTTGAAAGTTGAAAAGAAATTTTGAAAAGAAATAATATAAAGTTTTTACTGTTTTCTAAATATAAACTTTCATGACTCCTGAAGTTATTTAAAGACGGAGCGGTCATTATCAGTATGTGTGCCAGAGGTTTACCATCCTTTAGTAAAAACTCCTCCAGTCTGAGAAACACAACATCTGCTGTCTTTATGTCTCAAAACTGGAAATGACATCAGTGCCAGTATTGTTGACTCGTTTGCATGAGACAAACGGTCTTTATACAAAAAGGTCCTATTTAGTTTGTGTTTTGTTTTCTGTGACCATTCTTTGTATAACTTTAAATGCCTGGTAGTTTTTGGAGAGATGACAATCTGTAGCTATATGGTTGCATGAGCTGTAAAAAAAATCACAGTATTGAAATTTGGACATGTTAAGAGAAACTCTCGAATCCTTTTGCACTTTGATAATTGTGTTAGTAGCATAACAAAAATAATTGTTGAGGTGAAGTTATTCCCTTTTACATTCTCTTAGATAATTACTCTGATAGAAAAAAATAAGTACACGTTCTGTTCTCAGCCTGCGTTTCATACAGGAAGATAATTGCTGATGCGCTGCCTCCTGCAGTCATTTCCCTGTAAGTAACCATTGACTTTCTTGTAAATTACTACGTAATCCAAACGTATGAATGGTTTAATGGTTCAAAAACAAACATTTTAGTTAGTAAACATTTTACATACATTTGATAAAATTATAAATGATAAAAACAGATTAATGTTAAATATATATATCAGTCTTTATTTTTTATTTTTATTTTTAATGCAAAGCAAAAACATTAAAGTCAGGGGTTCCTGATATATTTTCTTTTTTATCTCACCACAGGTTCTTGGCTACAAGAAGTTTGTACTTTTATCTGTCAGTTTCCACTGTCACCACGTCAGAATTTGTAAAACAAGCCAAACACGCAGCAGACGATTGGACAGACGGCCGCTCCTCAGACAGAAGAGCTCTGCTCATTGGATTGTTGCAGACCTGCTGCGGGCTGCAGGGGGCTCTGCAGACTATAAAAGCATCCACTGCACACAGATGGAAGCACAGAGGGAATCTGCAGCAGCTGTATCATCTGCTGGCCGGAGCGCATCGCACACAGCTGGAATCCGCACCGAGAGACGCAGCTCGACCATGAGTGAGGTAAGAGCCTTTCACTGAGCTGCAAAGCTTCTTATTTTATAAAGAATTTGATTCATAACTATGAGCATTGCTTTGACTTTTGTGCAGTCAGCTGAACTACTATAGGCTCAGGTGTTGACATTTTGTACTTATAAGTGATAAATCTCATTTGCGTGGTTGTAAGCTTAGTTGAAAAAACGATTTTTAGTGAGCCGACTGATGTTACTTTTTTCCATGTTGTTTCCCTCAGCAACTTTTCCTTTAAAATTATGTAAAATTTATGCTGTTAGAAAACAGAAGTTTAAAATCTAGTCACATTACCATATACTCAAATCAGCGTCTAATAACTCTTTACCAGAACATTGTGATAAAGTTATGAACATGTTTCTCTGGATCCGGTGTGATGAAGCGGAGACAACTCTGACCTCTACGCTTATGCATCATTTATTGGGGTCCGAAAATCAAACTTTGCACGTTGACTTGGAAGGATCTGAGATGGAGCGGAGCGAGGAGACTCCAGACACACATCGTTCAGTTGCTGAATTATTCAGAGCAACTGCGAAGCTGGAGGAAGAAACAAAGGGAAAAAAAAAACACTCATTCTGTCAGTGTGCATTTGTGAACACAGCCTCCAATAAGACCTTGTCACGAATTGCTCACCCGGAGGATCACCACTGACTGAAAGCATGAGGATACATATTTTATCTTCTCCTTTCAACATCCCAGCTGCTCCTTGGAGCAGCTTGTAGTCTGGTGTTTAGCTTTTATACAATGTGACACAACATCCAATAGAAGTTTTATTCTTTACTCTTCCCTGCAATTCTTACACAGTGACATTCAAATAAAAGTCTGGAAACTTTGAATGGTCAAGTCATGGACAGCAGTATGCTGCTCAGAACTGATATATGATGGGAGAATGGATGAGTTTCCTAATCTACGTTTCAACCTGTCTTTAGTAACGACTCAATTTGGATTTTAAAGAACATTATGATCATTGGGACTCTCAGAAATGGTGGCAACGTGACCTGGCCTGGCTAGTTTTTGTCTCCGTGAAAGTAGAGGCGCACTGGAACAGAAATTCAACATGGCTGCTGTTGTTTCCTCTGGTCGGAAATAGTATTAGAAGCTGCTTCTGAGTCATCTAAAACTCAATGTATGAAAGCTGTATGACCTGGTTTTGGATGCCAAATGTAGTTGAGTGGTTAAATTTTAAATAATGAGTCTTCTATGTGCAAGTCAAAGAGAAATGGATGTTAAACCTAAAGAAAAAATAGGATCAAGTCTTAAGCTTGTTTCTTTTCTGGTTAAGTATTCCTACTTAGAAGTTAAACATTTAAAAAAGAAATAGCTTAGTTTCTGTATGCCTTCAGACCTGGCATATTGGTGTGTGAATTATTGTGCATCAAATTATATTTAAATTATATTTAAATCAGTTTAGCAACACGTGAGAATTTGTCTGTAGGGGGTGCAGTGTTCTGTCATTTCAGCCAGAAATGCGCATCCCCTTTTTTTTAAATAACAGCCCACATGTAGAGTCAGAAACCATGCAACACATGGACTTTTCAACATAAATTAATTTTCCAACATTTTTTGACAGCTGTATTGAAAATGTTCTTGCTCTCCTGCTAGCAGTTCTGAAATACCAGCAGCAATATTATAGACATTTTTGACCTCCAAGGTTCCATGAATGACCCTTCAAATAGAGCAGTGACTTAAATAAAAACACAAAAGCCTTAAAATGAAACATCCGGAAAAACCCTGGTCACCCCAAAAGCAGCAAAGCCCCAATATTAAAAACAAGGTACTGCAGTTAATTTCTTCCAATGAACCAGAAGCTGCATCACTTCAACATTCCCACCTGACTGATTTGACTCACACAATTTCCTTGGCAAACAGGAAACTGACAGCTCAGCTCGATCACATCCCCAGTTCACCCCATCAACCCTGGAGCTCCACAGAGCTGTGTGTTTAGAACCATTCCTGTTCACAGCACCTAGAGTATTCTGATGATACTCAAAAACAATAACCATGTCATGAACTACCACACCAAACGTCAACACCGTATTGTCAGCCAAACTGCTGAAATAGTGTAAAGGTTTAAGTATTGTTAGACAAAAACACTTTTTTATAGAATTAATTCACCTATTTTTACAAAGTTGTGAAACTAAAATCACCAAGTTGCCCAACACTGCTGCAAAAAAAGGGCTGGAAATGTAATGAGAGGTATGTTAGGGGTGAAGTATGTTCAGTCTATTATGCTCTAATTACAAAACAACCCTTTGCTTCAACTCCATGTCGAATAGCAGCCAGATCACAAAAAGTTCTACATTGCACCAGAAACTCCTTGCATGGCTTGTAGACACTTAATGTCTAACATCCATCTTCTCCCCTTCCCCATCTTTTTAATTTGGTAGTGTGTAACGTTGTAAATCTCAGCGGCTGGCGAGATTTCACACACTGCCAAATTAACACCGAGGCTGCAATAAAACTGATGTATTCTTCACTTTCTCATTAGTGTAACTGACATAATTTGCTCTCAAATTTCCGCACGTGAGAACTTTTACTGGGCAAAAAGTTTTCAACCAGAAGCTGAGATGCAATTTTCTTGCAATGTGGCAGTAATTCCATCGCAGGTTAATTGGAGTTAAGTGCCGCCTGCTATTAGATGCTCCCCCAACACACGTGACATGTGACTTTCTCATCATTACGGTTTTTTAATTTCTTACATTGAGCTCACCTGGACAATTAAATACCAAATTCTCTCTCACGCCTTTAAAATTTGTCAAAGAATGCAATGAGAGAAAAGATTCCTATGAACATTTTTAATGAAAACATCCAGTTCTAGAGTCGAGTGGCTCTTGGGATGTCCTGCTGTGTTAGCAAAGCCCTTACTTTAATTACACTAAGAGTTGGGGGGGGGGCATGGTGACCACTTGGCAAAGCTGTTAGCTCCATCATCCAAAGAGGAACGGCCTCCTTTTTTTTTCTTGTTTAATGATATTAAAGTGTTGAAAGATGCTGAGCAATTAGAAAAAAAAACTGCACAGTTGGTAGCAAGCACTATTCACTCATTGATTTCTTTAGATTGCCTCAGGCTAACTCAAAATATCTTAAAGAGATTAAAATGTGACTGAACGTGAAAACTAAAAAATTTGTTTACATTTGGAATACGGCTTTGGAAATAGTTCAGGGTGCAGTTCTCTGATTTACTGAGTGACCCCTGACCTCCTTTAAAAGATAAATAGAGATTAATCTGGTTCGATCCGTAAGCCATCTAAACCTTCAGCAGGCTTTGCTGCTGCTGAAACCCATTCTTTAGGTAATCTTGGATTCTGCAGAGCTTTGCACAAACAGACAACCATCACTCAGTGTACATTTTGATGCATCATCAAGACAGATTAAGATAGAACATATCATACCATATACTGCCAAAACGGGATCAGTGCTGCGGTTGAATTTTGAGCTCTCGCAAAGAACCATATGGATAGATTCATACCAAAGCCGTCAAAATGTTACATTGGGATTTTTGGGGGGATCGAACGTAATTCCATGGTGACGGCTCATATTTGCAGACCGCTGCAATAACAGCGAATCCCTAAAAATGTTTAACTACTCTTGTTAGAGGAAAACTACGTGATAGAAAGAGTTCCTGCTTTTTATTTGTTTCTCTGCTCAAACTTTGACAGAAAAAAAAAGAAAGCATTGATAGTTTGCAAAATAAACAAGGCTACACTCTCATGAAGTATTCATAAAAATGAACACACAACTCACTCGTGGCGCAGTTTTATAAATGTAAATGGCAAAAAGCGGCTAATGAGAGCTGTACTGTTCTGAAAGTGGCTCATGCTTGATGAACTAACAGAATAGATGAAGCTTTGGCCTCTACGTTTTCACCTTATGCATCCTCAAGCAGTATTTTGTGACAAATAAAAAAGTGATTTCAATTACTTGCTGCTGGTGTTAGTTATTAACATGGGGCCAGTTTTATTTATCAAACCAATACGGATATGTTAAAATTGACTAATATCGGCTAGAACTGATTTTATCGCAGATTTATCGAGAACCCTGAATACATACTGCAGGAGTGAAGTGGAGGCAAGATTCAACAAGCAGTGGCTTCCTGTGCCTTCTTGGACTGAACACTTTATTATTATTCCTTTTTGAACTTGTTTTTGTTTTTTTTTGCTAACTTTTGTGCAGCCTCACGGCACCAGGTTTTCTAATAGTCAATCATTTTAAGCTCGACGGCAGCGCTCCAGTTGTCAGGTACTGAAATAGTTCCCAAAATAAAGGCTGAGTTTTAAAACCAGTTTATTGAATCTGTTTCTTGGTCAAAACGGGATGTCTAAACCTTACTATGAAACCGTGTGATGTAGCCAACATCACACTGTTGTCAAATGGGAAAAAGCTAAACGCATTATTGGTATGTAGCACATAAACTCTGGTGTACAAGGCCTAGTTCTGTTTGAGTCGGTTGTTACAGTATGTGCTCGGTTTTTTGTTTGTTTATTTGTTTTCAGCTCAAACAAGATCTATTCTTAGCTTTAAATTCTATTTTTAACCTGATCTGTAACTAACTGTGTGTGGCATCCTGTCTAAATGTTTTAAAACTGCCTTTGAGGCAGAATTAATTATTGACCAGAGGACTACAGTCCATCGTTCAATCAGCCACTGCATCCTGGTCTCAATGTCGTCCTGTTTCCAGGCCGCCGGTGGAGAAGCTGCTCCGGAGCAGAGAGGGTGCTGGGATGAGCTGCCTCTGACCTAGATTTTCTTTCTCCTTGTTAAATTCTTAATAGATCCTGAGTGCAGCATGGTGTGTCTCCCTGGGGAGTCCATGTAAAAAGAACCAAAAATAGCCACACACCAGGAAGGTGGTTTATTTATTTGACCAATTCCCTCTACGTCAGCAATCCTTAACCAACACATCTCATTTGTGCAGTAGAAGATCAGACCATGGTAATGCAACTTTACTTTAGGGATCACTTCTACACCAGGATGTTTCCATCGCATTTTTTCCTTGGCAACCTTCTGCCGGAACCTTTGTGTTCATGCGTTTCCGGCTCGCTCGTATGTTGGACGCACAAGCAGAATCCGCAAACAACAGCGATGGAAGACCAAGCCACTTTTCTCGCCCCACTGCGGATTATTCTTCTGATGAACAACCTAAACAGCCGATTAAAAACAACAAATGTCTCTGTTGTTGAGCTCTTATGTCAGTTTACTCAGTAATAACTTTACAGCAAAAACATGCTGATGTTTTGGTTACGCAGCGCCTCGAGCGTCTCTCGTTTTGCTCGGCCTGAGGTGTGACGGCACAGCCTCTCTCACACCCGACGGATTACCACAGCGCAAATTAAGCAGATGAAAGTCAGCATGACGCCCGGAGTCCCAACGGCACAAACTGGCTTTGATTTTTGCGCGTGAGCAGAAAACCAGATGGCTACTTTGCCAAACTAACCTTCTCTGCTTGCGCTGCTTCTTGTGATGGAGCAGGAGGCAGATGTCAGGTCTTAGTTTGACTTTGTTCTCATTTGACTCACAGACATCAAAAGTGCTTTGGCATTTGGAAGTGAAAGCACGGAGTTAATAATTCAAGTCAAACATGGTGAGATGAAACGACGATCTCGGCTGGAAACCATTTGTAAAAAATGATTTGCTTTGTATCATGTGACACCTGTAGTGTTCAACCTTCTCAGTGGCGCTTTTGCACAAACCAAGAAATGCTAAACATCTCAAGGAATTATTAATTGTCTTACTTGATGCAAATGAGATTACTTTGCAGATGCTGGACCTCGGAAACCCTCTGTCAGATGTGTTCTGCATTCAAAAGCTGCAGTTTCAAACTTTGAGAAGTTTGTGTTGGTTTCAACGTTTCTCCTTAAGAACTATAATCAACCGTACTCAAAAAATAAGTTACTTTTCCTAGCCTTCCTGGCATGAATGGTAGTTAATTATTCATAAGCAGATGTAATGTTATTCTCGAGACCCATTCAATAAATTAGATTATTGTAAAGCCCCATTTGTTTTAGTAGCTTTATGACTAAGTGAAACGCATTATGTAGATTGATTACACACAGATGGATGTTTGAAAGCCTTTATTTCTTTTAATTATATGTTTCTACTTATAGCTAATGAAGACATATTTAAAAGTAGAATATTACATCAGACCAATAAAAAAACCCAGATTTTTAAAATCAGAAATGTGGGCTTACTAAAAAGTACGCTTAAGGTTATTTTTAAAAGGTGCTTTTAAGACTGATTGGGTGTAATTTATTGAATATTACAAAATGATTAGTGGGTGAGATTTTTTCCCTGTAGTTAGGATTTGTTTTGGTTGAGCCTCTGGGAATTTATAATCATATTGTCACATTGCTGTGAATTAGTAGAAGCGTACATAAAATCGATGTAGGAAAGGTTTTTGTTTAAACTGTTTCCCTCTCTCCCCATATTAATGAAAACAATGAAAGAAAGCAGAAGTCAGTACTTCCGTATTGGAAGGTTTTTCCATTTCGGTTGGATTTTATCGACCTTTGACCCTTCTATCTGCTGCAGCACAGAAGTGAGTTTGCTGCTGTTGGCCATAAGCGCTGGTTTGTTCACCGATTGGAACAAAAACAATAGATTTCTAAAGTTCTGTTCATCAGTCGGGACCAATCAGCAAATAGTGGTCACACCTGTTGATTTCTCTGTGCACCTTTGTTAACAATAGGAGGAACTCACAGTGTTGATACAAACATTTCACTGGAAATGCTTTGCCCATTGAATAACACTGACAAACAGCACAAATGAGTGAAAATGCTTGGGCTGCCTCTTGGTTTTGAAAACCACTTAAAAATCACAAAGATGCAATTTCTGTCCATTAAAAAAAAAAAGTTTTAACCAAGTTTGGATTTAATTTTAAACATCCTAGAATATCTTACAGAATGAGGAAGAAAGAAAAATCTTGAGTTCTTACCTACCTGGCTGTGTTTTATTCCCCCTAAATGTTGAAAACATTTTTCTTCCTTCTTTCACTTTACAGAGGAAAACACCCGGAGCAATGACTGGAAACACCAAGCCATCTGCTGGCCACGGTACGTTCAGAACTCCATGTTTTATTCTTGTTTGGTTTTGGTAGGGATCGAGAATAAAAGGCCCTCTTAACTTACAGGCCGAAACTAAGAGTGATGATGACGAGGATTGTTTTTGTATAATTCTGTTATTATTTTGTTTTGGTTTAGATGACATTTAGAGATTCTCCTTTCTAGTTTCCTGTTTTTATTTCTGTGTGGTTCGCTTTAGTTCCTGTTTTCTGCCTCTTCTGTTTCTGTTCAGTGTTTCCATTCGACGCTTTTGGGTTTTGTTTCAATTTACTATGTAGTAAAACATTTCATTTGTGAATTATTCTGCTTCCAGTCTGTCTTCATTTGAATCAGACACACAAAACTATCAAGAATCAGCAAATACTAATAACAGGCCGCATAATTTCCACCTTTTGGGTTTTTTAAATTATAGTGTAATTTTTACTCTTAAGATTTTTGTCAAACAAAACCCTTTGTTATTGCTGTTGATGTTCCGTCTTTAGGTTTTTAAAAATTTTCTTTGAACTGCACCTTTAAGACCTTTCTGCTCAAGAATATAAGCTATAACATGGTCATGTTTCAGTGCAGCAGATATGTATTCTATTTTTATCTTATTTTTTGCCGTTAAATCCAAAGATTTGAAGCTTATCGGCTTTTATAAACAGACAAGAAAAACCTCTTTCTTCTACAGTATTTCATTTTATGTTATTCAATTTTTTTTTAAACTAATAAAAACATTTAACAGTAAAAATTTTAGTTTGTTTCACACAAACGAACAACCACCCGCTTTTCGTGGGATTTCTTGTCTCATAACCGCAAATACTTTTATTCCTTCAGTGAGTTTCTTTCCATACGTTTCCATTACAAATGTGCACAAAATACCAAAAATTTCGCAATTCGGTGTTGCACTGAATAAGAAACACAATTAAAATGTGAATGAGTTTGTTCACTCGTTAAAAAACATTGTCCTCCCACCACTTCCTGTCGTCGTCTTTGCCATTTCCGCCAGTAGTAACATCCTGCTATTGATCACATGACTCATGATGCAAATAAAAAGTTTCTATTGCAGTTTAGTGAGATACATTAATGTCGATACGGACAAAAAAAAAAAAAAGCACCTGATCCTTGCACACAAACTTTTAATCAAAAAAAACTTTAGTTTTTCCAATTGCAGCAATTCTACGGTAAATAGAAACGCAGCTACTGGTGCTAAATTATTTTCCATATCAGTACACTGCAAAATCTCCCGTTGTAATACTCTCCGCTTCTTTCTGCTAACACAATACATGCAGCAGCAGGTAAACAGCAGCTAAATGACTCCATCACCTCAATCCACTGACAGAAGCACACCTGGAGGAGCATGTCTCTCCTCTCTGGCTGCTGATCAACCTGAGAGACCTGCTGCTGAATTGGATTTCTGTCCCAGTTGATAAGGAGCCACCCATGGTGTGGTCAGCAATGCTGGCATTAATAAACCTGCATGGGACACCTGCAGAGTTTCATGTGGCTCTTTTAGTGTGCTAGTAACTTTGGCCAAAAATGCAAAAGAATTAGTCAATGCTTTTAATAAGCAGTTCTTTTCTTTGGCATTTTAATGCAATATATACATACAATTTCCAATCAAGTTGACAATCCGCTGGTTCCCTTCAACAGCTGACTTCTTAGTGCAAAATCCAATCCTTTTTAATCTATACATCTCTCTTAAAAATAACTAAATCTCACACAAACCCTTTTAAAAATTATTTTCCAAACCCTGTTTGTTAAAAGTGTGCCAGGTTTCTGAAGTCCAGCTAAAGTGAGATGACCTTTGACCTTTGAGAAGACGGGACAGTTAGGAAGAGTCTGTGCGCGATTTGAGCGTCTGCCCTGCGATTCTGAAATGTGGTTTTGTTTTTATTGCCATCCAAGCAACGCAGGGTCAGCAAAAGGCTCCGTCTAAACGTGAGTAAACCGTTTGGGAAAATCCTTTTTACGGCCAGATTTCACCAGAACCAGCTCAGCATGCATGCAGCTCTGCTCTGTACGACCCACTTTGATGCATGAATACACATTACAGAGGAAGCAGTGAAGCCTCAGTTCTAAATACAGAATATTTTTTGGTCTATTGATCAAATTTTGTGTTTGTGAACAATCAACACTGCCTTAAGCCTAACATGCACATTGTGTTTACCCCTACAAGCACAAAGAATGAGGTTTTGCTTGACTGGAATTTTACAAGATGCATGTTGATAAGCCCCAAAGTTTCAGACATGATATCTCTTTGGTCAGTCAACACTGTCTTTATGACATGGAAAAATGTAAGTTTTAAAAGACAAAGAAAACTCAAATCTACTGTAAAACAAGCTGGTGGCTCTGCTTGGTTTTGGAGCTCTGAGATCCGTGGATCTCTGCAGCACACAAGTCTCTGGACTCGGATACCAGCCGCTCGTCATCCAACAGGAAACCTGCATCGAAAGGATTCAAGAATGGCTTAGAAAAAAAAAAAAAAATGGCTCGCCATCATTACAGACCGTAAAACTTTGCGAAACGTCTGCAGAAAACTGAAAACTGCGGTGTGAAGATGCAACAATGCAAACACAAGAGCTTAAGGAGTTTGCTTAAAAGAAAATGGAATAAAATAATTTCAAATGTTACTTTTTTTAAGTTCCGGGTTATTTTGGAATCATCTTATTTCTAACAAACAGCTCATGTTTTCTCCTTTACTGCCATTACACTTTGTTCCACTCAACATAAAGATATTTTGAATGAAATTTTTTTAATATTTACTCACTTTTTGGGAGTGATGTAATGTGACACATTTACATCAACATTCTGACACAGATGTCTAATATTTAATTGGGACACTTGTTTTTTCATCCACTGAGTATTTTGACTCAGCATTGTTAGTGAAATAATGACAGTTTGGAATGAATTTTTCTACATCTGTATTTAGACTAGATCATAACGGATAGAATTTATTTCTTTTCTTTTCCCAAAAACTAATCGAGCAAGCTGAATACACAGTTCATCAAATATAAGAATGTCATATTTTGTTTGTTTAATGAGTTTATTTCCTGTCAAGTCTGATTTAATGTCGAACATTTGAGGAAAACAAGATTTTTTATTCAGCGTGTGTAAATGTCTGGGTCCATTTAGGTTTGGACATTTGTCCACAGATGTGCGTTCGCTCCGGGTCTGAAATGGGTCAACATGTTAACCTCAAGCAAAGGGACCTTTTGGCTAAGTCTGTCTTTTCACTCTTTCCCTTCCTGTCTACCCCAGATGAAAAGAAAAACAAGATCCCCCAGGACTTTGACATCGACATGGACGACCCAGAGACGCAGAGGGCCGCCGTGGCCATCCAGTCTCAGTTCAGAAAATTCCAGAAAAAGAAGCAGGATGTGAAGTAGAGCGAACGTCGTCAAGACTCGTCGCTCTCCTGATATGGTCTCGGTTTTGCATGTCGATCAAACTGCTGCACTGTCCAGAGCTGTAAGGGGAGGCAGGAAAATGTTACTGTAAAAGTCTGTGTAAATTTTACCAACACTAAAACATCTGATATAAGCATCGGGTTGGTCAGCTTTGGTTTAGCCGTAGAACTTCTGAATGGGTCATTTGAGACGCAAATTTACACGTAGCAAATAATTGGAAATAAATAATAAAGTTTGTCTAACGAGGAGAACAGAAAGTCGTTGGCAGTTCAGATTATTTATGATTTAATAAAGAGCTCCACTGAATGTCTGAGTAGCTATAGCTGTGAACAGCTTCAGCTTTTACTTTCACGCTGCTGTGTTGTTCTGATGTGAACGTTCTGCTGTCCCTTTAACATCAACCCCTCACAGCTGTGTGAAACACTGGGTATGTAATCTAATTCCTGTTGTGTGTTGTTGTGTTTTGCTGCTACGATTGAGTCAATGTTCCTGTAGTTTTCTTGTATATGTTTAGTTTACAAACACACAGAGTTATGCACGCAAGCTTGCACACAAGCATACAAGAAGAAGAAGGAAAAAAAATCACTAATAAAGAAATTTGAAAAAACAACCATGGTGAGACAGTTGCTGTCCTTTGCTTCACAACTACAGTTACGGCAAAATGTCAATGCCTGTCTGTGTTGGCATTATGGAGAAATTAGGATTACAGCTGCAAAAATATGTTTTTTCCATATTTATTAAAAATGTCACCGGTATGGTACCAGACAGATAATTTGTGAAAAAATAAAGCTCCAGCTCTCAGTGCTACTATTGCAGTCTGCACAATTACGCCGCTCCCGGTCAGAAACAACCAATTAGAGTCAGGAAGAGAAGCTTAGTGCTGTCCATCAATCACATGTACTCGCTGCTCAGTGTGCTGACAGTAGAAAAACATCTTAAGGTTTCAGGAAAACCGTTTATCTGCTGTCATTGGCGACAGCAGATGACAGGTGTGTTCTAAGATCCTCCTCCGGGCTCTGATTGGTTGTTTCTGACAGTGGTGTATTTCTGCTGGTAATACTGGGAGAAGGAATAGGAGCTCGATTTTTTTTCCCATATTATACTGTGACAACATGATTATTTTAACAAATATGCAAGGCAGTGCATTAATATTAGCATTTCACTGTTGATCTGTTGTGGGATTTTCCTACAATAAGGATTTTAGCTAGCTTTTTTTATTTTTTTTATTTTTTTTATATATAATATTACTTGTTATTAATTTGGTGTTAAGGGACTTCAAAAAGGCAGAAGAAATCTTATGTTTTTTGAAGAATAACAATATGTGTTGTTAACCCGTTGCTAAGAGATGAGCTCGTTTCCTGGCAACAGAGACCCACGAAGTAAACATCTGATTTTTACTTTTGCTAAATTTACCTCCTGTAAATTTCTGTCAAAATACAATATTATTATTGTTTTCCTGTGTTTTTTTTTTTTTACACATTTAATATCCTGAATGTGTTCAGATTCGTTTTTCATATTATGACAACATAATGTGGCAACATAACGATAATTTTAACAAAGTATCATTATTTGTTAAAATAATGAGTTCTTAGGTGTTGCTAAGAACTGAGCGCGTTTTCTGCTAATGAAGTAAATGTCTGCTTTTTACTTTTGGAAGATTTAACTACTGCAGATTTCAAAAATAGCTCATTTTTTATCAGGGCGCCGCCAGGAAACTTGGGCCCCTTCACAAAACATCTAACTGGGCCCACCTGCTGCTACAGTTTCTTGAGTCTGTTTGACCCATAAAAAGCAGCACAATGTTAAAGGCATACAACTGCCTTACTTTCTTGTAATGACAGTTTGCTATGAGACAGATAATCTATGAAAAGATGAATCTCCTCCAGCTCCTCCCTGACCTGCTACTGACGGCTACAGATTGTGATTGACAGCGCTAAAACCCACCTCCTGCCTCTGATTGGTTGTTTCTAGAGACACTGGGAGAAGGCAGAGGAATTAAATTATTAAATATGTACCTTTTGTTAATAAAAGTTACATAGCAGCTTTAATTTCACTTAGGAGGGAACGGGTCAGGAGGGACGTGGCAACAGATGTCAATAATTTAAATGCAAGCTAAGGCAGGACTATCTGGACTGACAAGAGGCTGTTTTATATTATAATTTTATAAAGA
>CAEFZY010060748.1:0-53436 GCA_903066815.1 Brachyrhaphis roseni
GTGCCTGGTATGTTAACATAACATATTAAGAGTTATTCAGATAACTATAGCATAAATAACATGCTAACAAGTTTACCAAACCATCCGTGTCCAAATCACTAAACGCAATGAAATCTTCGTCCTCCGTGTCGCTTGTAAACAGCTCGGCTAACTTCTTCTACGTCTCCGAAGGTAGAATAACACAGGCCTAGAGCGCCCTCTTGCGGTTTAGTGTGAAAATAACATGTGATATAATGATGTGTAAATTTCCACACATAAGTCGCTCCGGAGTATAAGTCGCACCCCCGGCCAAACTATGGGAAAAAAAACTGCGAGTTATAGTCCGGAAAATACGGTAAGTATCTTTTTGTCATCCAGTTGTTACAGATCAGCTCTACACCAAATTCATGTTTAGTCCTGCAGAAAGAGCTAAACTTTTCTGCTCTTTCTGCAGGAGTTAGGGATTAAAAAATTAATTGTGATTAATTGTTTACTGAAATAATTGTCAACTAATTTAGAAACTGGCGTCCACAGACTCAAAATAAAAGGCCATTTATTGAAAGAACATGTTCAGATAATAAGGAAAATTTTCTTCATCTGTAAATATCTTCTACCCAATTCTGTTAAAATAATTTCCAATTAAGCACCTTTTTTATCCAATTATTAATCTGTTAATCCCGAAAATAATGTACAGATCAACACAACACTGTATTAATGTTGACATTGGAAACATTGGACAATTTATCATCCAACAAAATTTGTTATTGTGACAAGAACAGCTGATGCATCCTTTGCTGCTGTTGTTGAATTTCAGGCAATAAAATATTGAATTGAATTATTATTATTTTTTTTTTTATGTTCTATAAAATATGTTTAAGTGGATAACTGAATGCTAGATGTGGGAATGTTTTTAATAATCAGTATTTCTGCTGTTATTTGCACAGTTTTTATTGTAAATAATATCTTTTTTCCACTGCACAAATAAAGACAAACATTTTTAGCCCTGAAAGTATTTGTCTCCGATCTAAATGTGCCACTCAGGATGTGTTTGTGATCGGTGCGGCGCGTGATGGACCCGTTGTGCCATGTGGAGCGGCGCCACATTGACGAGCTGTCTGGGACAGCAGGAGGGTCACGTTAGGACACATCCGGCTGCTCGACTCCTTTCCTCTTTCTGTCACACTTCGTCCAACATCACCCGATGAATCGTAAAACCAAGACAAAAAGGCTGCCTCTGTGTAATACCCGAATCCAACAGCAAGTGGTGGAGGAAGACAGAAAGAAAAACTCAAACATCTTCTCTTATTGGCTTAAAGTGATCTTCCATTCCTCCCACCGCTCTCAGAAAGAGACATGGGAGGAAGATTATCCTCCTCTAAAAATGACTTATAAACACTAATCTTACAGCTAAACTCAAAATTCACTCAGTATTGTAGCAATGAGGAACATGATTCAGCTAAAAATATGAACTATAAATATAATTAGATGAACTCTGTCACATTATTATAGCGAAGGGACTGAATTAAAGTTTTTAACTGAATTAACTGCAGAGTCTGTAATCAATTAATATAAGATAAGTTAATTCTTTATTAGTTCAAGAAGTCAGAAATTTAAGTTCTCAAGGTAGAAAGTGGACAGAATAAAAGTAAAAAGAAGTACAGCACTTCTAATTAAATTATTTTTAGGGATTTAGATTGAACAAATTTATTCTCAGAATAAGAACGAGGTCACTTTCTTTCAAAACTCCTACCAGTATTTAGACAAGTTTAATTAATTGGATAAAACCTGATTTGGGTGCAGCAAAGTCGGCTTTTCAGTGAAAGTCTCTGGATCAATATGGTTCTACTTATTATAAAATCTTGTTTATAAACAAGCTTTTATACTTTGTGCTGTACTTAAAATTTTTTTTATTGTAAGAAAATTATGTTGTTAATGATTTTTACCCTCAGGACAAATAAGACTCTCCACCAACATCAAACATTTGTACTGGACAGGTGAAATTTGTAAGTAATTGCAGTTGGGTGCCGCACAAAATCAGTCCACGGGCCACAAATAGCCCCCGCGCCGTACTTTGGACACCCATGAGCTTAATGGTTGGAACTTGGATGTCTCAGTAAGAAAAATGATCCCAAGCTGGCTGTAGAATGGATACAGACGACCAAAATGGCCAGAAAACGCAAACAGAGTTTAACAAACAAAATGGAATCCACAATAAAAACGGAGTCTCACAGAATTTACTGAATGTTTGAACAGCAGGAGGAAGCTGGAGTACCCAGAGAGAATCAATGAATGCACCGGGAGGCCGAAGGTTTTACCTGTTTTCTTTGCCGTTTTGCAGCAGAGATGGTCTGTCGGCGCCGGATCGGTCCGTACACACGTACGTGTTCCTGCGAGTCATGGCACTGGCAGGGATGTTATTCTGGAAGAAAGTATAAACAACAAATTTCACAAACATGAACCTGTTAGGTTTTTGACGATTAATCAAAGATTTTTCATTTTTTCACTGAAGCATAAATGTTTATCTCTTTCTGCAGGACAAACATCAACACAGTGCAGGGCTGACCTGTGATAACTGGGTGCTTAATGGGAGATTTTATTTTAACAGAACATGAACAAGGTAAAGCTAAGATAAAAAAATCCTGATGTTTTTTTTATTTTAAGTGCAAAACATATCTTTGTACAGTTTTGATTTAATTACTGCTCTGATTGTGTTGTTTTCTCAGCAAATGGTTTTACTTTGAGTCTATATGCTCCAGTTAGCAATTAATAAGTTACTAAATTGGTTGACAATTATTTCAATAATCGATTAATCACGTTTAATCATTTCAGCTCCAGTTCTAATGGACATTGATGAGATCAGCAGAGCTTACCAGGATGTATCTTTTCAGTATCAGATACCTAAAGACATTCATCCATTCGCTCATGTGGTTTTTATAACAAATCGTTTAATCCGATTAATCCAGTTAATCAAATCCAGAAAATATTTCCTTAGAGTTTATCTGAGAGTCTGCAGGCTGCTGCTTTCTAGAGTAATGGTTGCAAACCTCTGCTGTGCCAAATATCCAGGAGTTAATCTCAGGCTAAACTGATATATATTCAATTGATAAACCTCCAAATTAGTAAATCTGCTCTAAAATAGGTTTTTTCTCTGTTGGTCTGAGTTTATTGCTGTAATCTGAGAAAACTGAATTATGAGGCCTTACCACAGTCGAATTGACCTCCTTGCGTCTGTCGGGGATCTCTGCTTTATTTGGGTTGTGGGCGGAGCTAACCATGGGACTGGACGGGGTTGGGATGCTACGTGAGCCCACAGTGGAGCCGCTAGGCTTGCGTACGGAGAGCCGCTCTTCTTTGAGGGCCGTGGCCTCGCCCACGCCGCTGGGGCTTCGTTTGGGGTGAGCCGACCCCGGAGCAGCTGGACCACCTAACGGACGAAAACCGAAACAGTTTACCTACAAATATCACCTTAAAACACTTTCAAACTCAAGGCCCAGGGGCCAAATCCGGCACGCCATAATGTGTCCCTCTGTCCTCCAGAGAGACATGTAAGATAACAGCCGAGTCCTTAAATATTATTTCATCAATCAAATAGAGTTTTTATCTAAATGGTGCCAAATTGTAACAATCAGTGCTTTTTTTGCGATCGTGGAGATTCACGCAAAAATCAACAGATCGCTACACTTTTTCAAGTGAAAGTATAATTGTGAATTTATTGCAAATTTTATGCAAACATTTTCAAAGACTTTGTGTTTAAATGACCAACTCCAACCTGCAGGTGGCAGTGTTTCTTACTTCTGCTGCCTCGGTCAGTCTGACTTGACATCAAGTAAGACAGAGGCAGTCATATTGACTGCGATCATTTTGATAAGTAAAAAAAAGCCACAATTGTCATCATAGATAAGCTCAAATATCAAAAAGATTCTTGCAAATATTTTTTATATTTGCCCCAGGTGCCTCTGCCTTTCCTGACATCAAGTAAGACAGAGGCAGTCATATTGACTGGGACCAACATGACAAATAAAAACGAAAACATTACAGTTCAAATATCACTACATTTCTTGAGAATATTCTTTAATTATTACCACAATCATACATTGTTTTTGATTGTGAAAAAAATTACAAAAACAATCAAAAATTTGGGGATTGATCAAAGTAACAAGATATTCAATATTCAGTTTTAAGAAGTGCTCATCAAATGCAGACAGTCCAAAAATTGGTTTTTGAAAACATTCATGATCTTTAAGTCACCAAAATGAAAATGAGTTTGAGACGCCTGCCTTAAAGAAACCAAAATGTTGACTGTTAGGCTTACAGAAGTCGGAGTGTCGTCTCTGGCGGTGGTACGTCGAGGCGCTTCGCTGAGGCTTGTGACTGGAGGAGGAAGACTGAGCGCCAGAGGAGGAAGAGGAGGTGGAGTGTTTGCTCATCCCGTTGGTGATGGCGCTGGGGCGGATGCGAGCGAGACTCAGGCTGCTGGCCGACCGAGACTCGGTACCGTCCGTCTGACAGGCAAAACGACAGCATGAGCATGGATGATCTTCTGTCACTACATTAGAGCCGGTCCAGGTCATGTTACCATAGAAACGCTGCCTTTAAAGGCAGTAAAGTCACATTTCTAGATACAGAAGATGAGCGATAGGGTCTCTCTTCTAATTCAAATGATTTCCAATCATTTTTAAGTAAATAAAATAATAATAAAATGAAGAATATTGACATTTCTAAACATTATCTACACAATAATTAGAGATCAAATGCACTATAATGCACATTATTCACCGTATTTATTGGCCACCTGAAGAAGAGGTGTAAAAACTTTGTGGCAGAAACATTTTACACAAACACTATTTTGATTTGGTTGAATTTATTCATTGCTATTAATTAATAAGTAATAAATATGGAAACTAATAAATGTCTGCATGATATAAAAACAAAATAAGTATTAATAAATATTATTTTATGGCTTTAGTCAATATGCTTTATTTATTTTTTTCAAGATTTATTTATGTATCTATTTCATTATTTCTTTTGTTAAACTTTTATTGTGTCAGAGAAAATTAATTCCCCTCATTTGAGTATAAGAACTTCAAATAAAAAAGCTTGAAATAAAAATGTCACAAAATAAAACCATTAGGAAATAAAAGAAACTGATTTAAAAAATAAGGTCCCCATTAAAAAATAAGTATTTTTTTCTGGGGTATTTTTTTCATATAGAATTTATTTATTTAATGGAGTATATATTAACTATTAACAATAACAGTGTTTATTTAATTCTGAATGAAACAGCTCACTATAGCTTTCTACATTATGCTTACTTATTTTTCTCGTTTTACCAGGAATGAAAATAATTGTTAATATAAAAATTCACTTGACAAACTACTCCAATTGTTACAAAAACAACATAAATGTTTGTGATTATCTTTACAGTAGAGAATGTAGGAGCTAGTCAACATATTTACTGTAGATAAAACGCACAGAATAAAACTTAAAACTAGTTTTAAAAAAGTTAAATACAAAATTAAATACAAAATCAATTGAGTTTCAAGCAGATTTAAATTCTTTTTCCCTCCAAAACAACAAATTTTTTTAAAGAAATGCCATAATGTCTATTATTAAACTAACACAATGCTGCAGGAGATGTGATTATGATGGCATAATTCATATATTTTATTGATTTTAATAGTCAAAGAAGACAAAAAAAGAACAGAAACACTCCACCTCTGTCTTGCGTCCCAGCAGCAGGTACATGGCAGTGATCTCGTTGTATTTATGTTTAACCAGAGACTCTCGAACCTCCTCTCTATCGAATCCCATCCCTACGATCACATCTGCAAGAAATCAGAAACAGAAATTAATCTCTGAAGATGCAGTTCTTCGTTTAAAGCTGCAACCAAAGTCTCTCAGTCAGCAAAAAAAAAAAAAAACGAAAGATGAAAATCAAAACTTCCTTCTTGGTCTCAGGTTCACTCCTCACTTTCTGTTTAAAATTTTCTCTAATTTCCTTGCTTCTCAGCTGCTTTCTAATCAAAAACATTAGAAAGCTTAAACGGCATTAAAAACAACCTGGCTGTGCAAAAGCCCATTTTATCACCTTGCGACACCAAGGCTAATAAAAATAAAACTCACCGATGCGGCCGCTGTCGCTGAAGTCCTCCTCAGGCTCAACGTGGGGTTTCAGCTCGGCGCCTTCGTAACCAACGTTAATCCACTTATCTTTCATTATTTGCTGATGGCCAGACAGAGAAAAAGGGTTTTACTAAAAAAGAAAAAGCCCCTCCTTCTACGCCACTCTAGCCAATTAAAATGCAACCAATTATCTGTTTTTTTTTGTAGCAGAAAGCAGGTAATGTAGTCTCTCAGTACCGAACAACAACTAAGGGAAATTTACTCCACTAAACATGTGTACAAGCAGTAGCAAACTTGTAACTGACAGATAAATTTTATTTTATAGTTCTTGGATGCCCCGCCCCTTTCTGATGACGCCTTGGGCAACCGCCCATATCAACAACCGACACTAAATGCACATTTCACAAAATCTTTTATTGTCTCAAACCAAACATGTCTGAAGATTCTCAGTTTTCCAGATTTTTATATTCAGGAAGGTTTAAAGGAAGCCATTTTGTTTTAAACTTTAATTTAGAAACTCTTCATTCATTTCCTATTGAACGACAGCAGAGACACTGGGTTCATATGACTCACTCCGACCTGCAGATGGCAGTATTTCTTACTTCTGCTGCAGTCATATTGACTGATCAACATAGTGAGTAAAAAATGTCACAATTACAGTTACACATAAGCTCAAATATAGTAAAAATGTTCAACTTTTGTTGCGTAAAACTTTCATCTTCCACTGCTGTTCGTTGCCCATAACGCGCTGCTGCGAACTAGCTAACCCTGGTCTGGAGGTCTGGAGGCTCTTTGGGCAAAATAAGTAGTTCAATTAATCTGCATTATGTAATTTTAACACGTTAACATTTTCGTACTAATCGCATGCGCTAATACGTTAATGTTGACAGCCATCAGTATTAAATAATGCTTCCCTTTGAGAACATTCATGATGTTGAAATGGCCCATAATAAAAATGAGTTACAGAAAGCTAAAGTATGTGCACCCCTCTCTCTTCGTGCTGACTGGATCAATTTGCTTCAAATTGATTGTGTGTGTTCTATGACTTTGCATTTTTATGTTTTTATGATGTAAAGCACTTTGAACTGCCTTGTTGCTGAAATGTGCTATACAAATAAATTTGATTGGTTGATCAAAGTTTCCTGTTTACCTCCAGGGAGCAGCGCTTGGCAGGGTTCAGGACCAGGAAGCGGCGCAGGATTCCCTCACAGTCTGTGGACATGTAGAAGGGAACTCGGTATTTCCCTCGTAAAACCCGCTCCCGAAGCTCCTGAGCATAAAAACACAAACATATGAGACTCCATGAATTTAGACATTTACCCTCTAGATTTAGATAAAGTTTGGGCGTACCTTTAGGTTCTGGCCGTCGAACGGCAGCGACCCGCTGACCAGTGTGTACAGGATAACGCCCAGGCTCCAGATGTCCACCTCTGGGCCGTCGTACTTCTTCCCCTGGAAAAGCTCCGGCGCGGCGTACGGCGGCGACCCGCAGAAGGTGTCCAGCTTGTTGCCCTCGGTGAACTCGTTGCTGAAGCCAAAGTCGGCGATTTTAATGTTGGAGTCGGCATCGAGCAGCAGGTTCTCCGCCTGCAGGACACAACAGAGACGGAACGTCCCAATAGTCACTAGAACATGTGTCAAACTCAAGGCCAGGGGGCCAAATCCGGCCCACCACAATGCTTTTCATGGCCCTCTAGCTCTCTAGAGAGAGATAAATAAAGCCTTCTAGAAAACAGCTGCGTGCCTAAATATTAGTCTATCAGTCAAATAAAAGCAGTTTTTTTCTGTATGCTGTCAGATTACATCAATCAGTCCCTCCAGTATTTTGAGATTCCACAATTGCAGAAACTGTGTAATGTATAACTGTGAGATTATTGCTAATTTTCCACATGCATGTGGCAGTACTTCTTACTTCTGCTACCCGAGCCTTACTTTATGCCAAGTAAGGCTGAGGCAGTCATACTGACTGTGGTCAATATAGCAAGTACAAAAAAAGTCACAATTACCGTCACGCATAAGCTCAAATATTGCAAAATTTCTTGCAAATATTTCTAACATTTGGCCTGGGAGCCACATCAGGCTCACCATAACTATATATGGCGAGCCTCATGTTATGGCTCGCCATAACTATATCAGTTAGGAGGATCTCTCTAGGAGAGATCCTAGAGAGATCTCTCTAGATCCTGGAGAGACACATGAAGCCTGCAGCTGTGCTTGAAGATTATTTTATCAATCAAGTCAAAGCAGTTTTTATCTGTATAGTGCCAGATTACATCAATCAGTCCCTCCAGTTTTTTACAATTCCACAATCGCAGAAATGAACACAAAATCAACAAATTGCTGATCTTTTTCAAACTAATGTATAGTTATGAGTTTATTGCAAATTTTAAATTTCCTGCAGGAATTATTTCATACTTCTGCTGCCTCAGACTTACTTGATGTTAAGTAAGGCTGAGGCAGTCATATTGACTATGATCAACGTAAGAAATATATATATAAAAATCCCAATTACCGTCACAAATAAGCTAAAATATCATGAAAGACATTAAACTGACCTTCAAGTCTCTGTGAACAATATTCTTCTGGTGACAGTAGTGAACAGCAGAAACAATCTGAGGAGAAACAGAGAAAACAAGAGGCTCAATTGGCACTAATAAATCAATAAAAAGTCATTTCAAAACAATTAAAGTAAAACCTTGTTTGCAGAAACTTTGCTAATATAACTGATTCTGATTTAAAATATTATCACAATTTTAATATAAAACATCAACAAATTTGGAGTTTAAAAACGAGCAAATCAAAAAAACTACAGTACCGGTTTATTATTTTGATAGGAAGTAGTAATGTTAATGTTACTAAGTCAAAAGTCTGATCAGAGCTAAAGATTAGGGTGATGGTAAGGAGGCCTTCCACCCTCAAAGACATGGAGCTGAAAAAGGAACAAAGTCTGAAAAATCTAAACATTTTCCACACTGAATCTTCTGTTATCCAGACTTATAAATGCAGAAAACTCATGGTTTTTTTCCGTCTTTCTGCATCAGGAGCATTGAAATGCAGAGTTTAGCTCTTCTGTTACCAGCCAGGAAACAGATGCAGGCCGTGGTTTGCTGTTTAACTGACCTGTCTGAATTTGGCTCTGGCCTCTTTCTCTTTCATTCTGCCATGAGCCACGAGGTAGTCGAACACTTCGCCTGCAGAAAAATTAAAAACAAAACATTCAAACTGTCATTGTGGAGAAAAAAGAAAGTGCTCTGTCATTCAATTCTAGGGTTTGGCATATTAAGACAAATGTAATCTGGTTTTTGCCAGGTGGATCTCTTGTTAAATATCAGTTACTTTTTTCTTTTTATAAATTATTGTTTGCATTTAGCAAACACAAATAATTGTAGTAATTCTGACTAACCTAAAACAAGAAACATTTGGTCTTATTTAATATCAGAAACACAGAAAAAAAATCTATATTATCATCTTAAAATATTTAGTTTCAACTGTAAATATTGTCTTCTAAATTCAGGCTTTTAATCAAGCGTAAGATTACACTTTATTAGAAAACGGTGCAGTTTAAATATCAAGGACTTTGTACAGAAATGTCCAAAGCTTGAAAATGAAATTAAAGCATTTTCAAAGAGCAACAAGGCTCCTAAACCAGGCCAGAGCAGCTTTAGCAGTTCACCAATCAGAAGATAACAGAGAAAATATAACAGCAAGGCCATTGTTTTATTCCCACAGGCGAGGTTTCTCTAATGAAAATTGAGTTTCCGGCTTCAATTAATTAGCAAATTGGACTTTAGAGCCAAGAAGTGATCAATCTAACGGGCAGAATTCAATAGTTGGCGACTGCGGTGTTGGTGGAGCGTCGGCTCACCTCCGCTGGCGTACTCCATGACGAGGTAAAGAGTCTTCTCCGTCTCAATCACCTCGAACAGCTGGACTGCAACACCAAGAGGACGAGAGGTTAAGACCACTGTCGCCATGGAAACGGAATCGGTTTTGGAAGAGAAACCCACCTATGTTGGGATGGTTCAGGGTTTTCATGATGCGTACCTCTCGAAACAGCTGAAAGGAAAACAAGAAACCATTAATAAACAACAAAACCTTAAATAACAAAGAGGTTTACTGTGAAATGCTTATTTTATTATCAAATTGTAAAACATCAGAAAGTCTAAATTAACTAATTTCTCTGCAGGTTTTGTTTCACTGTAATCAAACAGGATGGGTTTATCTGCTGCTTCCTGATCAATAAAACAACCCTGACACTGATACATCCCCTCTTACTCTGCATACGCAGCCGTTTTCCTCTATAGTACGCACTCAGAGGCTGATGACATCATCAGGGGGCGTGTCTTGCCCAACGGCAGTTTGACCGGGAATCGAACTGGCAGACAGCCAGTCAAAATCTAGAGCTGCAGTTTCCCCCTCTACCATCAGTTTTCACAATTTAGGAGTTTATTTTTTATTTATTTGTAGAAAAGACGGTTAATATTGTGATTTTTAGTAAACACAATAAACAAAAATACGAAGCATTGAAACTGTTTCAGATTTACATTTCATTCATTCATTCATGGATGGATGGATGGATGGATGGATGGATGGAGGCCAGCTGTTATTTTGGTTACAACAAAAGCCCAGAATAAGGGATGAAACGCTTCTCCTCCACACGTTTATTGCGTTGTCTCTCCATTCTTCCGCCCGTCTTTCTTCTCAGAGCCTTCAGATTGATATGGGTCGCCGCTGTAAACACAGACCCACGTCCACAGGGAACGAGTGTAATTGAATTAAGTGCACGGTGCATCAGCTGCTCGTGAGCTTTAAGAAGAATTATCGACTGGGATCGCTCCACTATCACCCCTCTTCCTCTCCACTCGTTTACCTCTGCTGCGTTTTCTCTTCTTCTTTCTCACATTCTCCGACCATTAGGTGTGAAATCTAATCTGTGGGTCGCTGCTTAAAGACTTGGAGGAGATCTAGAGGTGAAATTAGGAACTGGGAATGGTTTCCGACGCAGAACTCGGAAGCTTAGCAAGCGGCCGGGAAACTGTTGACTCACTGGTATTGATCCAATCAATGCTCAGCTCATGCTGCTGTGAGAAAGTAATGTGGGAGGAAAAAAGCTGTTGTCGAATGCCTCATTCAGGATTAGGACCATTTACTCTTTTTCCTTAAAATCAAACCTTCTGTAACTAACCTCTGGCCTTACGGTTAGAAAGTTGGGCTGAGAGAAGCTGGAGTAGGGATATGATCGGAAATAATTAATGAAAGCGATGGTTTTGACTTCTCTCTGTCTCCTTTTCAACTTCTCTGATTGCAATTCAGGTTTTATTTGAGCTTTTGAGATGCTAATCAGCTGCTCCCAGTTGTAAAAATAATTCCTTGTTGCCACGGTTACTCAACACAACAGTCCAAAAGTATAAAAGGGCAAAAATCTGCCAAGCATCCAGAGCCAAAGGGAATAATTGTCCAAACGTGCAAGTACTGTTGTGACCATTAAACAATCTCCCCTTCTTATAAGTGGAGACACATTGTTGATGTTACCATTATAAAATAACTTGTAATTAAGTATTGGCAAAGATCAATGTCATTTTCACAGGTGGTGGAGCGTTATTATTACCAGCTGCTGAAAGTAACTAAAAAGTTACTTTTAATGTAACTTAGTTACTTTCCAAATCTAGTAGTCAGTAATCTAACTAAGTTACTTTTTCAAGGAGTAATCAGTAACCTGATTAAAGTTACTTTTTCAAAGTAACTATGCCATCACTGCTCATAACTGCTTTTTAAAAATAAAAAGTCATTGATAACACAGGAGCTCACACCACCTGTTTGGAAGTATTTCATATATTTAAAACAACAAACTAATCAATAATCATTGATATTGACTGATAAGAAATGGTTATATTGTGGTGGGTTTGTCTAAATTAGTATCAGTTTAATCAAAAGATGTTATTAAAATTTCTCAAAATAAATGCAGAATATGAACAAGTCCTTCGTCATTCATAACTCTGCAGGAACTGGAGTCCTGAAGGTTAATCTGGTCTTATGCCGCACGCATAATTAAAATCCTGCTGCATCTTTTATACCTGAACAAGAGAGAAATACAAAGCAGAGGAGAAAAACCGAAGCCTCCTCCTGCTTTCCTGCTGTCTGTGCGCTACTTTGAAGATGAGCTTGTGGGAAAACCTTCCTCTTGTGCTTTGTCAGCAGTCGTGTGTCTTTATTGTCCAATTATTCCTTTTCAAACTGGAACAGGAACAACAAAGAGTCAAGCAAGAACAATATTGTTATGCCTAGACACTCACAAAGGAAAGATATGCTGCACAATGGCATTACAAGTACATAAAAAGACACAGGAGAGGGTGTGTTGCTCTGCGTTTATTAGGCCTAATACTGACAAACAGAGCCCGTTGTCTCTGGTTCTGCTCTATATCTCGTCTTTCTTGGGTCCCTGCCGCTGTGCCCCAAACCTCCCCCTATCCCCTACACCACCGCCTCCTTTGTTCGCTCGTCTGGAATTTAGCTCCCAGCTGAAGGGGCCTGGGCAAGGGACAAAACACACTTCCACGGCATTAAATAGCGGCCTAAACTCTGCGCACACACACACACACACACTTCACTTGTGTGCACGAATGCAAAGATAAATGGCTGCCTGTAAAACTCTTCTGATCTCAGAGGAACACCAGGATTCTCACCAAGGTCTCCCAGGTTATCCAGCAACATATAGAGTGGAAACAGCTCCACATGATCCCTTTTATAGCAACAAAGACTTAAGATATAAGACAAAAACATGCAGGAACCCAAAAACCAAGAGTTGTTCCTTTAAATTCTTCTAATTACTGACTAAAGCTGAACCGATTAACCAGATTAATCGTGATTAATCGTGATTAAACTAAACAACTATTTTATTAATCAATTAATCATTGACTGGAGTATTTAGGCTCCAGAACATGCAAAGTTGCAATCAGCATTAAGTGACAAAGGGAATTAATACTAATATTTTTGTTATACCACACTCATTAATTTATTATTATGTTTTTTTAAATAAAGTCCCAAGTCGGAACCTTTATATTATTGTTTCTGGTACGACCATAAAGCTGATCCACACGCGGTCTTTATTAACAACACCGATATATGACAAACCCGCTACTCTTGGCCTACTGGGTTAATTTCTGCTTCAAAAAACTTTTTGATTATTGACTATTGTTGTGTCCAAATTATGCTAATAGGAGTTAGCCTAAATTAGCATCTGAATGCTAACCATCCTGCAGCACCACAGACAGAAAACAAATCAAATTCCAGATTTTTATTGATTGTTATGACGACTGTTAAAGTAATGTCAAAATTTATATAAAACACTGTGGAAAAACCCAACATTAATTTTGTATCATTAAGCTTTTATAGAAATTGGAAGCAGGAAGAATTTATGAAAATATTGAATTTTCTCATACTCAATTTTCTTTTTTGGACCACATGATAAATGACTCCAATTCTAAAAAACCTTTAAGCCAAGAATGACGTTAATTTGGTAGAAAAAAAATCTGCATTGTTGTTTACTCAATGTAGCCTGTAATAACAACGAATGTGTCGCTCTGGGACATTTCCCAACGCAGCATTTCACCATCACTGACAATGTGCAGCGTCAGTAGCACAGACACAGCCCGAGACCGCAGCTTGACAGTCCCTGGGCTCCCAAAGCCGCTTCACATTTTTGTGGAGTGAACTTTGGCGCTCTGAACAACAAAGCTTACAGCTGTGATTACAGTGGAGCTCCTGAGGCAACAAAATGTCTGGGAAGAAAGCAGGACATAAACCTACTGTAAAAACAGAGTTCATAAACAAAATGTAAAAAAAAAAGAAGAAAGGGAAGAGTGGAGCGGTGAAGGAAAGGAGTGGCTGAGTGACACTGACAAAATAAAAACAAAAGAAAGTAAAACCTGATACGTCTGAAAAAATGAAAGAAAACGGACACAAAATTGACATCGATATTGGTCAAATTTAGTCATTTTTGTAACATTTCAGTATTGGTCCAATAAGTAAAACTAAGCTAATATTAGCAACCAGTGATAATTCCCATCTTGCACCACAAATCTGGAACAAACTTCCAGAAAACTGTAAAACAGTTGAAAAACAAAGTTAGTTTAAATCAAGGCTAAAAATCCACCTGTTTATAATTACTTTTGAACCTTAATAAATGGATTAACCAACTATTTTTGGTAAAAAGAGAGAACAGAGAATATGATAAACCAAGAAAAGAGAAATTATTGAGTTTGTTTGAATTTATCATGCAATTAAATTATTTATTGCTTATTGCAACAGGCCTTTTTGTAAATATGGAAATAACAACTACAGTCAGCACCATAAAGGTCTTTTCAACCTGGAGAAAGCAACATTACCAGTAATATTTAAATCTGTGCAACTTAGGCAGCACTGAAATCCAAGATTATTGATGGAAAACTAAACTTCTTTAAATGTTTTCCCGTTTACTAAGATCCTATAATCTTACTTTGTGGAAATAGGATTTATTCTGCAACTCAACGGTCCTTAAACGTGCGGCTGAGAAAACTCAGTGTTGGGAAATACACACCTTAGTCATTAAGTCTCCACATTAAGTCAATTAAAAGTACATTTGAGTAAATATTTTACAGCTTTTATAGAAAATAGAAATATGGTCTCATGCATCCATTCACAAATGGCAGAAATAAAAACATTTATTGCTCTAAACTAAACGGAACTGAAGCTGATGAGTCTCATAAATAAACACAAATTAGTATAGAGACAATTTTGTGCCATCAGTTGAGTCACAGTCTCTTCTGAACGCTTTATTTACCAGATAAGAGGTTATCAATGGGTTGAGTGTGATTCTTCCAGAGGAGATGAATGTGTTTTTGCAGTAAAGGTGAAGGTAAAGCAAACTTCGAGGTAACATTTAGTCAGCAGGGCTGCTAAAGAACAAAGAGATGCTTATTTAGACTGTGAGAACTGTTCCTAAAACTCAAACAGGAACAAATGGCAAACATTACGAGAATAAACTAGAAATGTCCCGATTAGGACAATTTTGTTGACATTGATTCAAGTCACTTTAAAATAATTCTTCTAACATCAACATGTGAAAAGTTCAGACCTTAACATCAGTACAGTGTAGGACTGACCTAGTGATTATGTTTTGATTAACCGAATAATTGGATCGCAAAGGTGATTAATAAGAGTTTTTTAGTTTTACATGATTTAAATCGGGCGGAGCTAAAACCTTTTTTCATCTTAAATGCAAAATGTATATATTTTTTGTAGTTTTCTCTTAACTGCTGCTCTGAATATTATGTTCTTATGTTCAAACTGCCTCTTTGAGTTTGTATACACTAGTTGACAATTAATTGGTTATTTAAATAATTATAAACTAATTTAGTAATCGATTAATCGCAATGAATCCGATTAATCGTTTCAGCCCTTGTAGTAGAATTGGCAACAGCGAAGGGCTAATTTTTCCGAAATGCTCAGCTAGTGAAGTTAAAAAACATGTATATTTCCTATAGAAAAGAGAAAACGATAAATCATGCAACTGGAAATTACTGAGTTTGTTTTAATTTATTATGCAATTAACTGATTAATTATTTATCACGACAGGCCTAGTTGGACGTTACCAAGACTTCAAAGCATGAAGTTTACAATGCAGACTTTAAACAAGACTACAAACAGCAACCATGTCTTCTACGTGACGCTTTGACTTTTTTTTATATATATATATATAAACCTGTGCAGGAAACCGCAAAAGCTATAAAATAATACACAAACATGAGAGAGTGTATCTTGATTTTGTTTTGTTAAGACCATTTTCAGCCAACAGACTCAGATTCAAACAAGTGCAAACCAAACGGACCGAGTTCAGACAGCAAAGGGCTTAATCTCATTAATCACGAATGCAGCACATGTAGTTAAAAGATTAGCCTAAATGTCAGTAGACAAGCATGCACAGACTCATTACGTCGAGCCTTTAGCCCCGTTCGTTCCAGCGGACTGAGAGAACAACTGATGGTGGCGTTACACAGACCCACTGAGCCGCTTCGTGGCCTTAATGTATGAATACACAACACTGAGAACACAAAACATACAAATCCTTTACAGCACTTCAAAGAAGAGCCTTTAATCAAACACTTGGACAGCTGAAAAGAGACGCTTTCACTGCCACAAACAAACACAGCTGCTTCAATGCCAAACAGATTCACTTTGAAATCCTGCAAAAATGTTTTCTAGTTCTTAACTGGCATCAGAAATCATTTTAAAGGACCCAGAAGTCAGATAATAAAAGTGTGGAAAAGTTAAATGGGAGTTTGGTGTCACATTTAAGACAGGCTTAGATTAATCTGGATCAGCGGCTAATTAGAGAAATGGTCTTAAGTATGGTCTGTTCAATAGTTATTGTTTTTATTTTGCTATAGATTTGCCCTTACTCTACCGTTTACTATTCTTACTTTCTGTTTTTATTGTTTCAGTAGAGCTGCAACAATCAACTATTTTATTAATTGATTGTTTGAACGATTAATCGATTATTGAGACGATTAATCTGTTAAAAAAAATTGGCACATTCTGCAGATTTTACATTGAACTACTTACACCTATTTTAAATACAATATTAGAAATTAATTGAAAGACGCAAATAATAATTTTTTTAAATAAGAAAATAGACCATTTAATGCCTAAAATGCAGTAACATAACATTCATTTAGAGTGCGCTTGATCATTTGTTGATTAATTGATTATTTTTTGGATTAATCGGTTAGTAATTCGAGAGCAAAAGGTGCTGAATAGGATTGTTACAGAATTTGAACCAGTTGGAGCTAAAAGTGCCAATTGAGGAGTTCTAGGTAGAACAAATTTACAGGCAAGGATGTTTGTTTTTTTCTTTTTTAAATTTCAAATGCAAAATGTATATTTGTACATAATTATTACTCTTGGAGTGTTATTCTGGAAAAATGTCTTCTTCTGAGTCTACTAAAGAAAAACAGCCAGTTAATCATTAATTAATTTTCTAAATTAGTTTAAATTTCAATAATTGATTAATCACGATTAATCATTTCAGCCCTAAATTTTCCACCTGAATTTCCCCATTGAGGGACAATAAACTTTATTTCTATTCTTCACTGTAATCCTATCAATTACTTTTTATATCATTTATTCTGTTTCAAATAAAACAAAGATATTAACTTTTTTTTACAACATTTGATTTTCTTCCACAGTTTACATACAAAACTACAGATTAGAAACACTAGAAGTTTGAAAATGTCTGAATCCAACAAGTCCATTGAGCTGAACACAAGGCTGCACTGAAGCAGCATTTCCTGTTTAATTCCTGATTGGTAGCAGAAATTAAGCATTTATTTCCACTTATAAGATAAACTGCAAGCTAATTTGTGATTTGGTGTAATTTCACACCAAATAACAAATTTAAAAACAACTTCCCAGTGAACAGAAACGGATGAAATCAGGATTACAGAAAGGGAGAACGACTTTATATCTGATTATTGTGTTAGAGAAAATCAACTTGAACCAACACTTACAAGGCATTTTAACTGATTTTAGTGCAAATAGTTCAGCTGCAGACTCGAGTTAAACGTTTAAACTGCATCATTTTCTGCCTTTGCTGCACATTGAATGGACTCGTTTTCCGACAGCGTGGATCTGACGCAGCAGAGCTGATGGCACGCTGAACACATTATTCTGGATTAAATGAGGAATCAAAGCATGGGACACATCAAGCTTCATCCAGCTCACTCTGCTCAGGGACTTTCTGCCAGGGGATCACTGACTCTGTGGACTAAACAGTGATTTTAAGCTTTTTAATCTACTTAAGTTGTATAATTTACAATTTGATGCTTTGGAAAAATGGAAGTATTAGATTTATACTAATTGTACAATTAGTATCTTTTTTGCAAGTATTGCTAACATGATTTGCCGGAATACTTTAAAAAACAATTTTTGCAACGCTCTGCTTATAAATATATAATGAACTGACAAAAATGATCAAAAATGACTGAAAATGATTAAGAATCATCAAATAATTAAGAGCAAATATAATGAAACATCTGAACATGTTTGAAAATGTCAAGAAATTATATTTCCTCGCGTTTGAATTAGCCCAACAGCTTCCTTAACGCTTCCTGTGCCTTGACCAATCAAAATGCCTGAAAGAATGTGTTGCCGTAGCAACAATGTGCTCTTATGAATATGTCCGTGGTCGAAAAAAAAGGCAGGTCAGTCAACAATTTTAAGGTTAATGTGAGACAATGTTAAAAGACGTCGGTAATCTCCGAGGTTTTTTGACGAACAGCATCGCAGCATCACAGGGTTTCATGTCGCTCACCTTCTGAAGGCTGGTTGGGTTCAGTTGGGTTTTATCGATGATCTTTATGGCAACCTGGAAAACAGAGACAGAGTGTAAAAACCAAGAAGAGAAAATGGATAACATTCTTTAAATGTGTACTTAATTGTTGTGTTTGCTAAATCTTTTTAATTAATCCAGTTTTGCATAAATGTTGCTTTTCTTAAATTGTGTCAATAATGTGACTTTTTTTATCATTTTAATCTTTTTAATTTTTTAATCCCAAATGTAAACAAACACTAAAAGGTTATCAACACAATGAAAAGCCAAAGTGGGAACTGAATTTTTAGATAGCTAAATTTTTAGCTCCAAACAAAATAATCAGCTTCAAACTAGATATTACATTTGAAGTTAAATATTTAACTTGCCAAATAAATATTTATTTTGAGCTATATATTTAGCCTCAAACTAAACATTTATCTTTCAAACTAAATGTTTAGTTTGGAGCTAAATGTTTTCTTAGAGACTCAATTTTCATCCGCTGTACGCCATATTAATCAAAATAAACATCTAATTTATATCACTTTGTGTGTAATTTATATATATTCATAGCGAGTTTCACTTCTGAATTTAATTCCTGAAATAAAATAAGCTTTTCTGTGATATTCTGGTTTACTGACATGCACCTGCAGACGAAAACATTCAACATAATTTATAAGTGATTGTAGTTTCTGCAGTTTGGTGGATTTATGGTTACATTTTTAAACTCTGATGTAAAATCAAGTTCCTGAATTATACATTAAGAGATTACCTTATTCAGTACTCAAGCAAAACAATAAAAAGAGGACAAAGTTCAAGACATACTGTTTTACAGCACGTTTATGACGCTAAAAGCTGCAATCAACAAAAATAACTCCAGAAGCCCTGAATAAGAGGTGGCGGCCCGGTTCAAGACCACATCAGGCCCTCAGCTGTAAACTCTGACTTCTGCTTTATTTGGGTGGAAAACTGCAGCTTTTCACATGATCAAGGCGTGTGGAGCTTCCTGAGCCTCAAGGTATCGGTTCAACCGATGTAGGTCAGCGGGTTTTATGAGAAGAAAGACGTCTGTTTAAAGGCGACTCGCCTGTTCAAAGAGTGCAAAGCCTCAATTCTGCTGCAGGGTTTTTATCAAACTCGTGGCTAAAATGCTTCCAACCAATTCACAGCTTCCTCCAGAGCAATAAAGAAAGCTTTCTTTCGAGTTCTCTGTTGGCTCACCTCTCTGCCCGTCAGTATGTGGCGGGCCAGCTTGACTTTGGCGAAGTTGCCCTTGCCGATGGTTTTCAGCAGTCGGTAGTTCCCGATGTGCGGCAGCTCGTCCGAACACAGGGCGATGGAGTTTCGAGAGCGGGCGCCGAGCGAGCGGCTCGACCAGCCCGTACCTTTATCCGAGCGGCTGGCCGACAGGGAGGCATGCTGCGGCAAGAGGGGGGATCAGTCAATCAATCAATCAATCAAGTTTTGTAAAGCACATTTCAGCAAGAACGCAGTTAAAAGTGCTTTACATCATCAAAACACAAAAAAGCAAAGTTGTGACAGACACCATATCAATCAATTTTATTTTTGACTATGTTTTGTGTTTTGTTTTTGTTTTGAATGCATTCTTTTTTTAATGTGTAGCTACACGTTTGTGTTTGTTTTGTTTGGTTATTTGATTTCTATTGCTGCTATTCGTTCCATTATCTGGTTAATTATTTTGTAGATCAATAAAAATATATCTGTGTATTTTACCAATTGGCATCATTACATGTCAAAATGTTCATCAATATTTCAGTTATAATGTTTCAAAATCATCTCTAAACAGCTGGATTTTTAGTCCTGACTTACAGGAACTCAGTGTTTCGACTGTTTTGCAGTTTTCTGGAAGTTTGTTTCAGATTTGTGGTGCATAGAAGCTGAATGCTGCTTCTCCATGTTTGGTTCTGGTTCTGGGGATGCAGAGCAGAACCAGAACCAGAACACCTGAGAGGTCTGGAAGGTTGCTATGACAACAGCAGATCTTTAATGGTGGTGCTAAGCCATTCAGTGATTTACTTTCTGAAATCATTAATCTACAACATCGAATATGATGGATGTAACTTTGCTGAGTTTCACGTTAAAACCGTCCAATTTTCTGATTTGTTTCGGTTGCAGTCAAAGCTCCAAGGTCATACGTGACCGCATCACTTTACCAGAACCGTCAAAGACCTCGAGACTCTGGTTCTGCAGTCATGTGGTTCCAGAACCAACTGTAACCGGGTCACCTTGGTGCATCTCATGTGATCGTTCATAGTTCACATTCTTCACATTCATGACTTGCTGCAAGGTCACCAACATCCAGCCGGATGATGCCGATTTACTCAACCACACGCACAAAACAAAGCTCTGATTCATGTTGAAATCTGGGGACATCCCCTTCCTACGCAGTTTAAATCACCAAAAGCAACATTAATAATTATTTTTAGAAGGGCTAAAAACCTGCTTTTATCTGCAACAAAACAAGAATGAAGAAAATGAGCTGAATGTAGGATGTGGGACGACATGACTAACAAGGAAGTGAAAACGCAAAGGAAGCACCAGAGTCTGATAATTACTGAAACTATTAAGCACAAAGGTCATGTGTTGAGTAAACCAGGACATTTTACACTTCTGTCATTTGGCGTTTGAACGGTTCACTTTCACAAACAGGAATGACAAAGTGGTGGTATTTAATTCCAGCCACTTCCTGACAGATAAAACACTTCAGGCCACTGACAGATTGTGATTTACAGTTTCCTTCCAAGCAGCGTCACTATTTTTAGATCCTTCACATCTCAATGTTGAAGGTTTTTCTAGACTAAATCTATGGAGGACAGGTTCTGCCAAAATTGGCAAAAAAGGTAGAAATACATTTTCTCCATTCCCTCCCCATTTTTCTTTATTCTCTCAAAGATTTAGAAGATAGCATAAGGAAAATTTAAAAAAAAACTCCAGAAAATGAATGCATAATACTAAAACTACCATAAATAAAAACATTTTTAGAAATACGGAATACAAAAAATATTAAGCAAAATAAATAATGAAATAAAATTTGACAGTGGGTAAAAAACGAGCAAAGAATAAATACAGAATATTAACAAAAGAAGAAATAAAAAGGAGATTAAATACTGATAGTTTTGTATTAAATTATGTCACACTGTATAATCAAATGAGTTGGGAAATATCTTACTATTATTTGGATGCCACATTTAGACATTTATTTATACACTTATCCCCTATTTTGGCAGTATTTGTCCTCCATATTTCTAAATACTTGCTTCATTTTAGTACTTGCCGTTCTGAGTCAAATATTTTTGCATCTTATCCGGTTATTGTGACCCACACTGTGTTAAATGTGACAATCTGTTTTTATAGTACGATTCTTATTACTCTACAGACTTACCAGCCTTGTTAAACTATATAAATTGAAGTAAATATGTTGGAAATAACTGACCAGGGGAAACTTTAAGCAAGTGAAAGTGTTTGTTAGGACAACTATTAGAAATGTAGAGACTGATTGCCTTTGTTCTTTGTCTATATTATCCAGGCACCCTCATTTTCACCCCTCCTTACCCTTTGCCTCTCCTTTTCTGCCCCGGCTCTTCCCATCCCCCAGACAAATCAATTTTCATCCTTTCCCTCCATTCTCCTTTTTCCTGCCCAGACACGCCCTTTCTTTTGTCTCCAGCTGCTATCTTCATTTTCAGCAAACTCCCATAAATTCAGGGCTCCATCGATTCACTCCTTCTGATTAACATACAATTTCTTCACTTGGAGGTGTGGTCCGACAGTCTCAGAGGACGGAGAACTGAGTCAGAAAACGAATTATGGTGTGAGCCTGTGGGATAACCCCCCCAGTAATCATTATAAATGTGATAGGACGCTCGGTTCAGAAGATGGATGGCGCTAAGTGTTTGGGTGGGGGTGCAGGTGGAGGTTGCTGTTCAGATGCAATTTGCACATTCAGCAAAGCTGCTGCTGCTGCACACCTTGACCTTGGAAACTGAGCGATCGCATCACCCTGCCGGCGCTGGCAGGAGCTGATGGGAAGAGTTCAGACAGGAAATAATGTTGGAATGATTACTATTATATTATTATTGCTGTTTAATTTATTATTTTACTTATTATATTTTTTTATTTTAAAAATACATTTTTAATTAACTTAATTTTCCATTATGCAAATATCACATTTTGCATGTTTTTCTACTTTCATTCAGGTTTAAACTGCCTCTAAAAACAGACCAAGCATTTTTTTAAAAAAGCAAAACAAACACCACCCAGCTGTTTTTTTCTTTTTAGCAATAAATAAATCTTTTTTAGAAATTGAGCCATTTGAAAAGCCTCCCAAATATTAAGTCAATCAACAGGCACGACATCGTTACCTAGCAACCCAAGCTGAGCTCCAGCATGTTTGGTCAGCTGGTTTAACTGCTGTATGCGCTGTACAATGCCTGCTGGAAGAGGCAGGCGTTTTCTAGTTGTCTCTCAGAAACCACTCACTGCAATTTTGCTGGTTGTGCAGGAGGCTCCACTTCTCCTTTTCAAAGATGTACGGTTGTACAATTGCGCATGTTTTTGCATCTATTTTTAAGCGCGAGTGTGAACGTTGAGTTGTGGGGCGTGGCCAGCAGAAGCTTATTTAAAGTGACAGAGCCCTAAAGCAGCTCATTCTGAAAGGAGTTCAACTGAGCAGACTGAAATCTCATTATCTAGCAATAATTTTGTGCAAAAAATTGAATGAACATGTTTTGTTTTCCCCATAGAACAGGGGCATCAAACTCATTTTCGTTTTGGGCCATATCAAAAATCTGAATGTTCTTAAAGGGCCGGAATTTATTTATGAAACTTAAACAAAAATCATAGATTTTGTGGTGCTAATTTGGAAATATTTGTGAGTAATTTTTGTGATATTTGCACAAATGTTTGATGATGTGTGACTTTTTATTAATCGCTGTATTGGTTACGGACAGTAAGCCTGAGGCAGCAGTCTTATTTAAAACCAATGTTTTTGGACATTTTTTAGAAAAAATTGCAGTAAAAATCTGAAAAAATGTGAGGATCTGTTTGTGAGGATTTGTGAAAAACTGGAGGGCCACATTAAACGCTACGGTGGGCCAGATTTGGCCCTCATGCCTCGAATTTGACACACGTGCCTTAGACCCAACCTGTTCCAGGAAGCAAAACAGTTTGCCTTTAATAGTCAAGTTTCCTGTAAAAACCTATCATCTAAACCATTAGCAGTTTAGTTAAACTTGTTAGAGGGTAACAGTGACATCAGGGTTTAGTGAAATTCCTGTGTGACGGTGGAAAAACATCCACACGTCATTTCAACAACAATAAAAGCGAGTTGTTGACAGAAGGCCGGCCCCGCCTCTTCCTTCTCTGAACTATTGAACTCTAAGCTTCATCTTAAATCAACAGAAAAGAAAAGAAAGATGTTTTGGAATTTGAATTCAACATTTCGCTTACAACATCGGAAAAATGTTTTGTTATTTAAGTGAAATAGTCTTTCCTCTGCCTACAACCCCCAGAATGCTGTGCGGTTGTGGATCGGAGTTCAATGAATATTCTATCGCGATATAAACTGTTACTGATTTATTATCCAGCCTTAATAGAGGAGATTAAATATTTTTGTTTATTAAAACACAGAATCAGGTTTCAGTCGTTTTTGTTAGGAACAAATTACATAACATTCCTTTCAAACTCAACCTGCCTAACAAAAGCCATTAACTCAAATATGCGGCTGCATTGTTGTAGAATGCAGATCTGCATGTGTTGCAAAGCTTTCTACTGTCTGTGTGGAAACTGAATAAAACACGTCTAAATAGATGAATGGAAACTCAGGAATCAACTCAGGTTTTCCATTGTTGATATGAACTATCAGCATAAACTAACTTTAAGAATGTCTGACGATTATTACATAATTTCTTCTTTTGCAGTTCGACTCATAAATAACTACACAGCTCACTGCAGCCGAAGAAATGCAAATCTGATTTTCTACGCTTATCTGCAGGAACTGCGATGCTATTTAAGGACGCTACCTGTGACGAGCGCAAACAAGTTTTCAAGCGCTAGCCCACACCCTGATGGAGGCGATCTGAACATACAGCAGCTACGCAAGTAGCGTGTGAATTGATGTGAAAGTATTGAGCAAAGACAGGATGTGAGATGTCAGTGCCCTGCAGACATCAGGGCAATCCTCCGTCATCAAACTCTTAAAAGTACACATGGTGGCAGCTTACGCTTCCTGTCCAGCAGCTCACAGACTCAAAAGATGTCACTCAGAGTGTTAATATTAAGCAGTGATGAATTGAATTGTTTCGGGTCTCAACAGAAAATACCAAAGATTTTAAGAGAGAAATTGCACATTTAGCAAGAAAATCTAAATAAAATTAATTCTATAGCAATCAACATTTCCACATTGGTTTCCATGTATCTTCCTCTTTCTAGTAAAGTTGTTGTTTGCAAAATGTTTTTTTAAAGTTCTCAACAGCTTCCCTGTAACAGAGGCTTCCTGAGCGTCTCTGCAGGAATCTGGAAATGTTTCCTACAGGGTTCAGGATCTTTCTCTGTGTGGCAAGAGCAGAGGGGAAGTTTCAGAAACGTCACCCTGCGTCAGATCTTGTCCTGGAAACGGAGATGTCACAGCGATGACAGCAGCCGTGTCACATGCTGCATTGCGACGCTGCTTCCTGGTAGGACAACACGAGGAAGAGACGGCTGCAGAAAAAACCAGCCGGTATCTCTGACAGACAGGTCTGATGGCGGTGAGCTGACGGCTGATCACCGGTCAAGGTTTAATGGAAGGAAAAAAACTGCAGATTCACTACTCGGTTGCAAAAATCAACACACAAAGCGCTCTGAAGCATAAACCAGGAGAGAGCAGCTCCATCCAGTACAAATAACCAGAAATGATCATTTTTTAAGAAGCCAAAGATAACGATCAAGAAGTTTTCTTTAGAAAACCAGCTATCTTGTGCAACCATTACGGAGTAACGTTAGGCCATAATAAGTCAGCGTTGGACACATTGAAATGAAGCTAGATCAGCCGTTAGCTTCGTTCCAAGCCAAGTGGACCAGCCAGCAGCATCACGTCTAGGGGTGGGAGTCTTTAACTAGCTCAAGGTTAAAATCTGATTTTTGGGCCCATAATTAGGCCTGTCATTACAACATTTGCTGGATGATAAATTGTAAAAACTGGACAGTGGAAGCAGAACACGTTAACTTAAGTGAAATGTCAACACTGACAGCATTTCTGCATCAAACACGAATGTAAACTCCTGGGTTCGGCGTATCTGTGGTGTTCCTGAAGTGATCAATCTTCATCTGACACGTTTGGTCTCCAAAGAATTCAGTAAAAATCAAAGAGTCCAAATGTTTCTCTGCAATGAAGATGGAGCTGGTCGAATGTCTCTCTTTCGCTTTTCTAGTTTCCTCTTTATTGTGTTGCTTTTTGCGCATGTTTATGTTCCACAACCAGCTGTAAATTTAAAAAAATGGAGGTTGACAGGCAGCCACTTTGTTTTATTCTTAAATATCAATTTTGGGACATTTTATATTGTGATTCTTAGAGTTGATTTTTGGCACAGTTCTGCTGAGTAACATGTTCATTTACTCTCCCTCAGTAATATTGGTGCAGATTTTTAGATCTCTAGATTATTCTCTGGAGTCTTACACTTATTTTGATACCAAAGTCTTTCATATAAACCTGTTATTCTACAATATATTCATAATAGGCATTGCATTTTAAAGGCAGATTTCTCCAAAAGTTGCCTTCTCATTAAGGGGTTAAAAAGGAAAGTGATTGTAAATTAAAGCTTGCCCTGCAACTCTCTCAAACTTGCCCATGGTTATTGAATAATAAAAAAACGTAAAAGGCTTCAATTGGTTTCTCTTTCAGTGGAAATGAGTGACAGAAATCCTCCCAAAGTCCACATCATTAGAAACAATGACGAGTGTCTCTGTTTTCACTGAAAGCTGCTGAAGCATCAGAGCAGCTGACAGACATGTTTGGCTTCTGCCAACGATTCAAATTCCTGGGAATCAAAGCTTTAATCCGGGTCAGACCCGTTTGGCTGCAAAGCGGTTTTTCTCTGACACAGATTATGTCCCCAGGGGAACCAGGCAGACGCTTGTTTCTACTGGAGCTACTCACCTTCTGAGCAGCAAACAAAGCTACTTAAGAACTACTGAACAGCAAAAGGCCTTTCATTTTCTTAAAAACAAAAGTTTCTCATAAACTCCGGATCTTTAAAACTGTCAATATCTTAATACTAACATTCCCCAACGGCACCAGTTTCCCCATCACTTCCAGCCACAGGTCCAGTTAATGCAAATGTAACTGGACCCCTCAGTCTGGATAACATGCAAACATGCAGCAACCTGGAGCCGCGCCACGTTACTCAGCATATCGTTCTCCAGGGCTCTGCGATGATCCGCCTTAGCTGAGTAAGTGGTCACATTTATTCTGTTTGGACCAGCAGCAGCGGATTAAATGCTGAGTCATTTCTTGGCTGGGCCGGAGTTCGCTCCTTTCAACACAGATGGATTTCTCCTCTCTCACTGTAATGATTTGTTTCCCTAAATATGGGGTTATTTTTTTGTCCTCAGAGGGTTTTTAAAAGACAAAAATGTGTTTAATCCTGAGTTTTCAGTCGGATGCATCCACAGGCTTCAGGTATGAATCCTGCAGACAATAATTGATGTTTTAGAACATGTTTCAGACACGTCTCCTGCCTGTGCAGGCGTGTGCTAATGAACCTAGGAACGAAACGATCAATGGAAATAATTGTCAATTCATTTACTAATTTATCAAATTTGAATTGATCAATTTGTTGATCATTAACTGGACTCCACAGACTTTAAAAGGCCATTTTCTGAAAGAACTGGACTAGGGCTGAAACAATTAATCAGATTAATCATGATGAGTTAATTATTGAAATAATCATCATTTAATTTAGTAATTGATTAAATGTTACTGGAGTAAACAGACTTGGAAAAGGACATTTGCTGAACAAAAACAACATATCCAGAACTGAAATTAGGCCAAAACTGTAGAACTGAATATATTTTATTGCATTGACAATAAAAACAAACTTATTTTATCTGTGAATATGTTTTATCTAGAACTCCTCAATGGGTATAGTTTTATCTTAACTTGGTTCAAATTCACTAAAAGAATGTCAATAAAATGTTAATTTTCTTCTTGAAAAAAAGAATTGAATTGTTGGCTTACTTGTCTTTATTAATGTATTTTGAATATTGTGTTTAAAAAAAAAAAGCTTAGGTGGCTAAATGAAAAATCTGCAGAATGTGCCAATTGTTTGATCTGATTAATCGTCAGAATAATCGATAGAATTGTTAGTTACAGACCTAAACTGTACAAAAATATGTAGAGATGTTGCAAAACTGAAAAGGCAAAACATCTGATTAAGATTTGACTTCAGTGAATATAAATGCATGCCACACTTTCCAGAACTTTGAAAAACAGCCTTTATATTTCCTTCCATTTCACAACTGTGCACCAATTTAGGTTCTTCTGTCACATAAAATCCCAAATACAATAACTGAGGATTGCAGTAACAAAGCGTGAAATAGCTGGAGGGGTGTGAAAACTTCTGCGAAGCACGCTGAATCAGGAAACACTGACGCCTCCAAAACAAAGACACTTCCATGTCTGCACAGCAGATATAAATGCTGAGGAAGCATGAAAAGAAACACATTTAAGTAATATTGTTAATCTTAAAGTTTGGTCTCTGACAGGAAGCATTTCTTTACCGTTTGCTCAAGGAAGCTACAGAAACCTCAAAGATAAGGAAGTAATGCGAAGAGCGAGCAGATAAACCATCGTCACTTCCTAGCAACGCTTCAGGAAGTTAACACACAGGATTTACACTGCAAAAACAGAGAACCTTAACAAGTATTTTGGTTTCCAGTGTAAATATCTTAGTACACTTGAATTAAGACAAAACTAACTTACAGGTAACTTTGCTGAAATTTTTACTTTTTCATCGATTAATTAGTTTATTTATTTAAGGATCCCGATTAGTCTCTACCACACTAGAGACGCCTCTTCCTGGAGTCCAAACCACAAACATTACAACAAAATCACCATTACAAAAAAAGACACAATGAAATACCTTGAAACAAAATAGACTTGATTTGAAAAATGTTTTTGACTTAAAACAAGTTCCTATAGTTTGCTGAAAAGTTACTTGTCAGTTAATTTAGCCTTTTTTCAAGAGTGCTATAACACCTGCATTAGAAACTAGGTCAAAAATACTTGGTAAAACTTTGTGTTTTTGCAGTGTATGCCATAAAAGCCTCAAATCAAAACCTGTAGTTGATTAAACACTCAAAAGTCACCCAAAACTGCCTTTATGTGAACACAAAGAATGCAATAAGCAGAAATGATCAACATTATTCACATTAATTATAAGGCAAAAGTCAGGAGATTCTACAGATTTAAGCCCGTTTAGGACACTGGATATGTGAGTAGGTTAAACTGCAGCAGCTTGGGCCTGAGGGGAAACCGTACACCTGAGGAGCTGAGGCCCTTCGCACAACAGATTGACTGTGTGCATCAACTATAACCATCAGAGTGTCTTTTCTGCTGGCTCTTTTTGTCGCTAGGAGCTGCTGACAATAGGTTTGTCTGCAGGGAGCTGTGTGTGTCTGCATGGTGTGTTGTGTGAATGGTGTTCATTCTTCGTCCAGCAGGTCGGTCGCCTCCTGCTCAGCGGCCGTCACATATTTCTGAGATAAAATGACCAAACAACGGGCAGGAAAATAGGACAAAACTCACAACTTGGCCTGAATTTGTGCAAACAAGTTGCTTTTGACTTGTACAGGGTTACAACTTGTAACCTACAAAGTCTTAGGTTAGCATATTGTAACATCATGAAGTGGAACATGAAAATATCTCTTGGAAGACTGAAGCTTAGCTGAACTTTGTCTTCAAAAGAAGGATTTAGTTCTAACATTTTTAACAATTTCACACCTTTTCTTGTTTATTTTTCAGGAACCACCTGGCGCCATCCACCAGAAATTTAACATCAAAGATGCGGCCATTTTTACCCTCCATTTAAAGCAGCAGTGTTGAGACTTTTTGCTGCATGGGCCAAAATCATCAAGCTAAAAGTGCTTGCAACTGAATTTTATTTTCTTGTTTATTCTGAGCAGCAAAGATGGATATATTGTTTATTCATTCTTTGAAAATTTTTCCTGTATTTAGCCAAGTTTAATAAAGATTTGGGTGAAACTTTATCTGCTTTTGAGTAAAAGTTGTGACTTATTGTAGTTCCTGTTTACAATAAAATAAAATACCAAAAACACAATTATCAAAAGATTGCCTGTGCTGCTTGTGCTTAAAATTTCAACATGACAGAAAATATTTGTTCCTAAATAAGAAAGCAAAATAAAAAGCTCCTATATAATGATTTTATTTTCTAAAATTGACACTTCAGAAACATAAACAACAATAAAATATCAAGAAAATACTTCACCACCATATCTATTTGAAGCAACAATTTGGCCAATATCAATAACCAATACTAATATTGCTCGTTATGATAAACTGGGGGCTCGTCCAGAGTGAGCTGCACCAACCGCCCAACGGCCGCTGGAGACGCTGGACGGATGGATGAATATCACTGTTTTGGCCAATAACCAGGTAATAAAAACAACAACAGCGCTGATACATCTCCGTGATTCAGTTCAATTCCCCACAATCCTTTGCTGCATCACTATCACATGACCAAACATTTCCTCTACTTTACATAAATAGAAGCAGCAACAAGGTGGAAATTAACATCAGTTGTTAATATGGGCTTTACTTATTGAACCAATACCAATGTGTTAAAAATTGACTGATACCAATGTAAATGCTGATATATTGCGCATCTCTAATTTTTTTATTTTTTCAAAGGAAGCAAACCGGGAGCCAGCTGTAACCTCTGTCTGATCTATCCAAACTCAACTGATGCATTCACAGACTGTGAGAAATGTCATTGTCTGGTTCTGATGCATTCAATTAACAGGAAACAAATCAGATGTTCAGGATCAGACCCGCAATTGATAAGAAAATTGGTTATTTTTCTTTTCTGACTGATTTATTTATGCATCACTACCCAGAAAAGCTTTTTTGCTGCACGCTGACATAAAATAAACGTCTGTAAGCAGTTTCTGTTCGTCTTCTCCTTCAGGAAGACGATGCCAAAGTGACACAACAAGTGAAACCATCTCTAAAAGTGTGATGCAGAACAACAGACAGAAGGTGACACACAGCTTTTAGCAGTAATATAAATCAGAGAGAGGAAAGTAAATTGTGGATATTCCTGTAAAACGTGTCTCTGAAAGGTTCTTCATAAACCCGGCTACAGAAAGGTCCGGTAAGCTCTTAAGCCCTTTCTCTAATGCTGCTCAGCTCTTTGCTCACCGTTTCATACTTTCCCAGCTGAATCAGCTACTGCAGTTTACAACTACAACCCACTAATGAGAGTAAATATATCAGCTGGAGGCTCGGTGACTTGCTCATGGGCACCCTGACCGGCCCGTTCAACACAGAGACCACTGTCCCACTTCCCTGACCTTTGAGCTCCAATTGCACACAAACCACATCAGTGAGGCGTTGCGACAAATATAGGTTATCTAATAGCAGCCTGCCTCATTTTATACCAATCATGCACGGTTGAGCTGGCCTCAGCAGAGCCTGGAGCTGCTCAGGACTGTCTGCTGTGTTTCTAGGTGAAACGGACGGCGCGCTCGGCTGGCCGGCGCGTCGGGACAACGAGTTCACCGATCCTACGGTAGTCCAGGGAACAACAAAAGACCTCCAAGAGGACATGTTGGTCTTTTTCAGAGCGCGCACAGCTGTACATGTGCTCACAAGCAATCACCCACACCCACTATATGACTTCCTTTTTATTCGGTCTCTCACACACACGCAGCCTCATGACGAGCCCCGGGCAAAACAGTACGTCTGTTCCCAAAGCTCTGCAACAGCAAACATGTTTGTTGCAACTTTCATGTTGACATTCTAGTGCTAACTCTAAAAAAACATTTAGTCCAAGACTCTTAGCATTAAAATAAATAGAATCAAAGCAGTTCATCTTCTACTTCTTGTAAACATCTGGCAACTTTCATCTAATTTCCTGGGACATGAATATGGTCGGACAGATTCTTCAAAGTTGGAAAGACGAGAAAACATTTCATTCAAGTATGGCAGATGCCTAAACATAGACAGACTTTTGATTATTTTTTTGTTTTACTTTTGCTGAATAATAATAAAAACATGAAATACCTATCTGGTTAAAAATGTAAAGAACAGTTTCACCACGTTGTGTTTTTATTAGAAAGCAAGAACTTATAAATCCAAATCTGTCTGCTGGAGAATCCCGTAGCTTTAGACCTTCAGATGCCCCCATAAACATTTGTACCGTGACGACAGTCCAGCTAGTTTTCAGCCGAGAGCGAACCAACATCAGCTGGCTGGACCGCAGTCACACAACAGGACCCCAGTTGTGATCCCTGTTTTTATAGAAGTAACAGCAACTCTTCATCATATCTACCAACACACAGAGAAATCGATTGCAGCACAGCCCTGAGAGGGGAGAAAGCGCCGCAGTGTGAGCTGCTGGCTCTGAAAGCGGCAGCAGAACATGACTAAAGGTCGCGGTCTGGATCCAGGATGGAGATGAAACCCATAAATCAGTTTGTTGTTGGTGAAAGGAGCAGCTCAGGCTTGGCCAAAGTCAGAAAATAGCATTTTTATACAGATTTATTTTAAGAGACGTTAAAGAACGACTTAAAAATTTAGGTGCCTTATCAGTGCAACCATTGAAAGAAAGTCATGCATGAACAAAAACCGGATTTCTGAAAGTAGTAAAAACACAATGCAAGAAAAAAACGAATATTTTCAAAGCTAAATAAAATAAGCAGAAAAATATGTTGATGTCTTAACACAAATACAGGTTTTTAACTGAGGTTGCAAACAACAAAACTAGAAATAAAATGATGAAAACTTGCAGAAAACCACCATCTGTGACACACAACAGGATAAACTATGACATTTATTTAGCAAGACTAATAAAAGCCAAGAAGATTTAGAAAGTCAACATATAAAACTGTAAGTGTCAAAGATTTATCTTATTTCCTCTCTCAAGAAATCATTTAAAAAATCTAACTAAAATGGCACAGATTAAAGGAAAGTAAAGTGTTTAATCTGTTAAGAATTTTTCCAAATGTCAGATTGTCAACATATTGGCCAATGATTTAGTGATGATTTTTAGCGATTTAAATTTTCTGATTACAAAGTTGATATTCAAATTTTCACTGCTGCTCAAGACAAGAGCAAACAAAACAACTCATCTTTAAAACTCCAATATAATCCACATGCAGCCATGCCATTAGACAGAAATCATCTTTTATTTTTCTACAAGTGAGAAAACAACCCAAATTCTCCACCATAACAGAACATTAGGGTTTAAAATTCGGTGTTTGAAGTTTAGTCACTTTGTTGGAATAAAACTCATCTTTTGCTTTATTCTCAAGTCATAATGAAGCAATTTTCATTGGTCAATTAAGTATTGGTTATCAGCCTTAACAGCGATATTAATATCAGATATCGATATTGTTCCAACGTTTCTTATCGGTCCAATCTTAATTCCAACCAATATAATATTGAGTAATTCGTTTAGAAATATATTTTCAGTCACTATAATGATGATAAAGACTAAATTAAAACTGAATTTATTTTGGAGGCAGTAAATATTTCAGGTTGATATTTTTACATCAGTCACTACAACAGCTAACGACCAGCAAGCATAAAAACAATAGACAAATTAACATCTGATTTCAAGTTATGGATAGATTTTGACCAATCATACCAAAAATTAGCATTTTTTATATATCTGTATCGGTTCCAAAAGTAAAACTGGGCCAATAACTGTGCAGATGATCGGTACATATTAGTTACCAGCCATAATATCACTATCAATATCGGAAACCGATGTAAATTTTGACATCTTCTTAATATCCAACAGTCAGACTTAGCCAGATTGACTGATTGTGGTGGAGAATCCAACAATGTGTAAATATGGTGCATCATAACGTAAAGCTACAACAATTAGCCTCACAATCCAGACGACACCTTTAACTTCAGGGTTGGCCAGACTAAGCAATGAAGGGTTTTAAGATGAAGCTACAGAGAGAACAAGCATCCAGACTGTGTGGGTTGTTGTGAAAGAGCTAGCTGCTATGTCATGAGAAACACGACTGAGTCATAACCAAACGCAGGAAACAACGTTTGCAAAAATACCTCTGACTGAAGACGAGCGCTACCTCCAACTCATTCAGCCAAAGAATCTGCAAAATCCTTCACTTCCAGGTACAAAAACACAAATATTCAGTCATTATTTACATAAACACACAAAGACAAATAGGGAAAACTGTGTGGAAGGAAAAAAATATTTATAAGCAATAACTTGAAGTGTCTCCCACATGGTCCGCCACAGATGCTCTGGTCCTTTTCCTGCAAAACAGGCCCCAAGCATCACCCTTCCGCCGCCGTGTTTAACTGGACGTATGATGAGCCTAACACCTGATCAATTATTCTCATTCAACTTTTTCCAAATAGGCCACTTTTTTGGTCTTCACAAGAGAAACAGGCCCACAGCATCACAGATTCTCCACCGTACACAAGCAGGACTGAAACGATTACTCATGATGAATCAAGTACTGAAATATACTAAAGTTGGTGACTAATTGATCACTGAATTAGTTTCAGTAACTGATTAATGATGATTAATCATTTCAGCTCTAATCATGATTTGGAAGCAGGAAGGGTGTACGTAGTTTTAACTTAGTTTTATCTCCATTTTGTCTTCATCTTTGTTTAGTTTCTCTTGTGTGTTTTCAAACAACTTCAATTTAAAGTATTTCAGTCCTTGGTAAAGTCTAAAACTTCCCGCTTTGCTAACTCTACAGCTCTTAAGCACCAAATCTAATCGAAACCCCACGTTTAGTTAGCTTAACGAGGCAGAAATGTATTTTTATCAGTGCGCCGTGTTAAATGCTTATTGAGCAGGACTGTTTTCCTCCATCAGCCTCCATGTCTCCCTATAGGCCTGATTCTGATGAATCAGCTGAAAAACGGCCAACCCTGAGGCCTTCTGTTCAAAAAAGGCAGACATCAGTAAACGTACCGATCAAATGGATTAACGAGGACGAGCCCGTTGTTGCCATGGTGACGTTACACAGAGAAAACTGCCTGTCTTACCGGTTAAAATCCTAATTTTCTGCAAAAACTGAGTGAAAACCTTCAACAAAAGGAAGCAAAAAATATTCATTTCCAACTTTACAGATAGAAAAAATGATGTAAAGTTACTTCTGCTTACTACCAGCTTGGGTGTGGTTTAACAGCAAAGGTTCAATCCAGCTGCAACAGGTCTGTGTAAATATTAAAATACCTCTGCATCTGCTTCATATCTGAGTGTTAATGGAGCTGAAGGCAATAAACACCCGGGTGTAAAAACCCAGAAGACGTTTGACTGACTGGGAAACGCAGCTCCTTCTTCTGTCGTTTCCCAACTTCTATTAAATGGAAAACAAACTGGAATAAATCAAAATTTTAAGTAATTAAAAATGGTTAGAGCAGGTGATGACATACGCCCAGAATATCCTTTACCAATAGGAGAGGAAGCGTTCTGTACTCTGGGATCCAGCAGGAAGAAGGCCTTTTGTTAAAAATTCAAATTCAAACTATTTTAGGCCGGAGTGTCCCTGAGCTTGATGCTTTCAACAGAAATAAGAAACAGTTTCACTTAAATAAACATTTTTGCTGCTAAATTATTCAATGAACAGACACATGAGCTCAACAACAGATAGATTTATTTGAATATCTGCAATGCTTGTTGTGACCTCCTGTTTGTCTAATCGGTGCCTCTCTGGTGTTTTAGGGTAATCCTAATTTCTACTTTCTGATCACAGTTTGTGTCGTCTTGCTTGCAGACCCAGTAAAGACGCGTTCAAATCAAAAAGCAGCGCGCTCAGAGGCAGAGGAAGACGCAGCGCTAGCCTGACGAAGCACATTTAGCAGAGCTGCAGGTTCAACACGATGGGTGGGGAGGAGCTGGGTGGGCTCGCATCAAATGGATTAATTATTGATCAGCTGAGAGAGGAGGTTAAAAGCCTGCAATGTTTCTGTTTTGTTTTTTTTTAAACAAATTGATGATTAAATCATGCGTTTTACTTTGGCGGGCACCCTCATCCCGTTCAGGGATCGGTTCACGCCTCCCCTCTGCTCAAATCAAACCGTCCTCAATGAGCCGGAGATTAGCAGCTGCTCTTTACAAACGGCAGACGGATTCTTCAGGAGCATCACAAAGACCCGTTTCTGAGCTCAATGGATGACAGGGCCGCATCCAGAGGGCTCCTAAAGGGGCCCACTGACCATCCAAACACAGTCTTTGTTGTTATAAACATCAAATGTACATGCTAGCTCACTATTAGCGCCACAAAGGTCACTCAAATTTGTTTCTTCCTATTGGAAAACTAATTTATTTTTACAAAAATACACATATATAAGTTGGTATGTAACTACCCAACTGCAATAATGAGAATTTCCAAAAATAAAGTAAAACGTTGTGTTTAATTTTACCTGAAGATAAGTTTATTTATTCTTTTTAATCAACCAAAAAATGTACTAGTTTATGCTTTCAACCAAAAATCAACAGATTTTATGCTTAGACAGATTTAATCAAAAATAAAAGAAAAGGTAATTTCAGAAGTTAAATATGCAATATAAAAAATATTTTTGTTTCAGTGTTTAATATTGTCTGCAATGATTTTCAATGGGAAAAAATGTTCTACAATAAATAACATTAATTTTTGGCTGAATAAAAGCCCAATTACAAGTTAAAAACATTGACATTTAATCAAAGCATTAAAAGAAGATTATTTAAAAATATAACTCAATAAAGTTGAAAATGAGCAACTATTTAAATGGCTACACACAAGATACGCGCCGATTAAATGTTATTTTAATAATATATCAGCTATAGGTGCTTCACAGTACACTTAAAACATTACTTTGATTGCAGGAATTCAGGTAATACATTTATTCTGTACATTTTCATGTATTTATTGCACAAACTGATACATTAAGTGCTTATTTCTGCTTACTTTGATGATTGTAGCTAATTAAACTTAAAGTCCACCATCAGGAAATAAAAATCCTACATAAGCTCAATAAAAAATGTATACTTTTAAACAAATACCATAAATTTGTAAAGTATTTTCATTTCATTACTTGGTTGGGTCTCCTTTTGCATGAATTACTGCATCAATGCGGCGTGGAATGGAGGAGATCGGCCTTTGGATACGATGAGTATCAGGAAGCTTTGATAGCTGCCTTCAGTCCAGCCACCTGAATTTACTTTGCTTCATAATCCTCTCAACCTTTTTTTTTCTTAACCACACTTTATCCTTCCACTAAACTTTCCATTAATATCTTTGGATTGTTTGCAAAAGTGTTACGTTTTTAAAAATAGAAAAGAAATGACAACAAATGACCTGTAGTAGATGCAACATTTGTTACTCTGAAACTCAGAGTTTTATTTAGCTACACCAAGGGTGTTCAAAGTGAGGGCCGGGAGCCATTAGTGGCCCCTGGACTGATTGTGTGCGGCCACCAGACCGCAATTCAAGAATAAATCAAATAAATTAAGACAACCATAAAATTTTTAAATAAAATCTACTAAACAAAATGTTAAATGCAACACAAAATGATCACACAGGAACAAATCTAATTATTGACTTGTTCTCTAAAGACACCTTGTTACGTCCAAGTCTGCTTTTAATTTCAGTATTAGAACTTGGCTAAACACAGCAAGACTGACCTAGATCCTGTTTTCATCGCTGAGAATTGACTAAATGCTTATTCTAAATAATAAGTAAACTAGTTGCCTTTCAGTTAACAAGGAAAACATGCAGAAAACATTTGAGGTTTTGAATCTACGGTCTCATTCCTACAAAATAATCTCTTTACTTTGTTTAGTTAAATTAGTTAATGCTTTGTTTACTGTTGAGTAGGTAAAAATACAATTGCAAAAAGTTAAAATACATTTTTTGGTCATTTTAGTTTTTAAAAATTATATTTTTTGGCTTGCAAAAATACTTGGCTTGCAAAGTATGGGCCAAAAACTGACGATTTTGGTCCACAGACTGTACAAAAAAAACTATTCTATTTGTCTTATGAAGTATAACTTTAGAGAAACTGAATTAGCAGAAATTTTTAAATGAATAAAACTAAGTAACAAACGATTAGGTCTTGAGATATGATCAAAATGGCCATTTAGGGCTGTGATCAGAAAAATGGAAGCTAACATTTCTGCAGATCCCACACATGCTGGACATGAACGGTTCAGACTTTTAGCCTTTCTGCAGATTCCACACATGCTGGGCATGAACCTGTCGCATAGGGGTGGTGATATCGGCCCGTACTTAGTAGTAATCAAACCCAGACTCTCTGTGTTTTTAAATGTACTTACATGGTCCTGGTTCCGCTCGTTCCCAGGCAGTGCCGTCCGTAAAGACATTGTTCTTCCCTGAGCGAGTCCACCAGGCGATAAATAAAAATAACTGGGAAATCAGTGTTTCCTTTTGTTCACACTTTGTTCCAAACGAGACCAAAAAAAATCCAGGGTTAGGAGAAGTAGGAGAAAGGCTTAACAATCCTCATTTCTTACAGTCCGTGAAGGCAGCACAGGTCACCCAGACGGTGATCCAGATTAAGGTGATCCGTTAAAAACAAACCGGTAACCTCCACCTCATGATGTCTCCATCAGAAATACCCCTCCTCTAGATTAGCTCCACACCCACCCCCCACCCCAAACCCCCACCTCACAACCTCTACCGGATCATCTCCCTAGAACCGGGCCGGACCTTTAAAACAAACCCAGATCATCGGTTTCCTTCCAGCTGCATCATCCCGACGTGACGAAAACGAGCACAACATCCAGGAGGAACCGGGGGCTGATTCTGGGGGGAAACCGGGTCCTGCTAGCCGGCTAACGTGGCAAAAATCACGGATCCGATTCATTAAAGAGAACCAGAACCGGCTGAGGATGCGTTTGCGGACGCCGGTGGAAAGCCTCGGCCTCGGGATGTAAATCAATGACCAACTGCGGGTGTGTGAAAGGAAAGCGGCCGCCTCTGAGTCAGTCCGTCCCCCCGGCTCCTCTCCTCGGTCCAGTCCGCCCTTTAGCTCCTCTCATGGTCGCGGTGGAAAGGAAACTCACCGGAGCCGGTTCTCTACGTGTCAAACACGAAATAATTTGTGTTTCTCGGAGGTTAGAAGATATTTTTTTATTTTATAAAAGGAGGAGAGAAAACGGAACCTCGCTGCGTTCAGCCTCGGCGACAATAAGGGAGGGAGGGACGTCAGCAAGAACAGGCTGGGCTGCTGCCTTCAGGTGCTGCGCAAGAAAATCAGGAAAAGCACCTTCAAGGTTGATGCTGCGTTCCCATATGCTCGGACGTCCGATTTTCCGAGTTTAAAGACGGAATAGCAACGGCAACGCTGCGCTAGATTTATTCTGAAACTCACAACTCGATTGTGGGAAGATAATTTGTCTTATTTACCCAAACATTAACGGAACATGTTAATAATAAATGTAAAAAAACCTAGCATGTAGAGTCAAGGCCATAGCTATGTACTTTTTGACGTGTATTCCAACACATTAGCAGCTGTTACTACAGCACATCTGCCATTTTTTAAAAACTTTTTATTTATTTACCAATAAGGATGATCATGCCCATCCTGATCGTATTAGCGTCTTATTTACGCTGTCCTCCATTTTAAACATGCATGTTGTTTAAATCACTGGAAATTACCAATGAAAGAAAAACCAAAGCGGCCGGCCATTTTGCTAGTAACTTAAGCTAACCTGAATATTTAGTATTCTAGTATTTTAACGACCAAAGTGAACAAAAAAATACAAATAAATAAATAGCGAAGAAATATGGAGCTAAACTGGGGCCATAACTTACCGTGACTACATAAAATTAATGAATACTTGCATCAAATATACCTTAATATGCATTAATAAACGGTGGAAACCGTCTTAGCTCTCTAAGCTAATTTCATGTTAGAACATTTGGGATGTGCTGCAAAAAAAGAAGCAAATTATGAATAATTTGGAGCTACATCTCTCCAAAATAAAATTCAGTAAATAAAAATGGAGGAAAAGGTAGCAGGGTAGTAGGAGGCCATTTTGTATTTCTATGCTGATGATTGGTAAATATTGGTTATTAGCTATAACAGCAATGTTAATATCAGTTATGGGTATTGGCCCAGCTTTTCACATCGGTGCCTCCTTAACTAATTATGCATATCGTAAATCCAAGCAAGTTTTAGGTCTGGAATTAAAGTTTTATCACCATATTTTGCAGTATTGTAATAATAACAATAAAAATTAACCAGAGAGCAGCTTATTGCTTCTTTTTTAGGTAACTATGGCTGCAGGGCAGAGCAATAATACAACCACAAACACAAATACTGCTCTTGATTTGCAATACGCTCCTTTAGTCAGATAAAGAAGTGTGATTTGAATCATTTAACTACACAGCAGCAGCATCTAATCATATTTCTGTTAAACAACAAATCAATGGAGAAAATAGTAAAACTAACAAGTTTTGGGCTTTTGAAGATCATTAATTGGAATTTATTGTGACAACAATAATCAAAAAATTCTTATCATGATAAAAAATGTATTCCAATAAATGATAAACGATATAATAAATGTTCACCCGACACACTTTGAAGTAATTTATGCCAACTGCTACTGGGAAGTGGAAAAGATATACCGGTACTCAAAGAGGTCAAAATTAAACATTTTAAACAATTTACACAACATGGAGCCTAATTCAAAACACATTATTTACTCAGAAGATAAACATACGACATGATAAAATATGCAGAAATAAATATTTTCTTGCCATTACTGTTCATTTAGTTAGTGATCTTATAATGTCTGCCAAGTTTAAGCAGCAGAAATGGTTTAATCAGTTTTATTTTATCTTTCAGAAAACATAACATTCAAGCTATAAAGGTTTGAATGTTTTGTGAGTTTCGACAGAATAATGATCCTAAAACGGTGAATAAAACAGGCAAACATGAAGCATCAGACCTCAATCATAATGAACATGAATCATCTGCAGAAGGTTTATACCCGTAAACATAAATTCTACCAATTCCAGTATTAATTGAAGGTAAATATCTAGAAAACTAAGCCAAAAGTTTCAAAATCAGAGCTGAGTAACCAAAAATTACACTCAAGTAAGAGTGAAAAAGTATTTGGTAAAAAATCTACTGATCAAATTACCAATCATTTCATGTTTAAAAATTACATAATCAAACAAACCAAAATATAAAGTCAAATGGAAATTCTGGTATTTTAAGGATCAAAATGACAATTATTCATATCAGTAACAAATAACAACAAAATCAGGCAAAATAATTTTTCCAAATCAGTTTCTTTCAATTAATAAACTAATCAAACTTTACCAGAAACAGCAGGTGTTTGTCTGTTTACGGTGGATTTCTGGTTGAAACATGTTTGTTTTTCATTCAGTGGGTAGAAAATCCAGAAATTTTACTCAAATACGTCATAATAAAATTACTGAAGTAAAAGAAAAAAGTACAGTGTAATGAAAAAATACTCCTGAAAAGCCATTTTTAAAAAGAGTTACTAAAGTAAATGTAATTGAGTAAATGTAACTGGTTACTACCCTAATTTTACAATATTTACAATTAATTCAAACTTTATGCACCTACTTTCTATTTTAAAAAATAGTCAAAATTGTGTTATATAATAGGAAAGAGAGTAGGTTACTAAAACAATAAAGAAAATAAATAACATTCATGCTACTAACCTCTAACTAGGACTTAATGCCTGATTTGATCATTTATTCTGTGATAAAATAAATAATTACGAGGAAAAGTTCAAGCTTGTGTGAATGGATTGAGTTTATTTACCTGGACTGATCTGAACCTGCTGGAGCGAATCCAGGGCCTCATCCTGGTTGTTCCTGGGAGTCCTGCACACTGAGGCGGCGGCACGCAGCGGCGCGGCGCGGCGCTCTGCAGAATCGATCAGCTGATCAGTCTGATCACAGAGGACGTCATAGCGCGGCCGATCAATACGTGTTAATGGAGGAGAGGCTGTGGTCTGTTTCTGTTGCTCTACATCCAGGGTTAACGTGTGAGTGAACACAAAAACATCATCAACAAAATATGTAATGTTTAGTACCAAGAAAGTTAAAAATGATGTTAAACTAATGGGGTGATACTTGACTACAAACTGTATGGAAGACAATCAGGGCCAGAAAAATAAATAAAGAGAACTCTGATTTCCAGAATTAATTTTTTTCTCCTCAGAATTTTGAGTTTTTATTTCCTAACTTTTTATTTTCACTTTAATGTCAGAATTTGGATTTTCTTTTTCTCAGAACTCAGTTTTCCCCCCCTAGAATTCTGACTGGGGAAAAAAAGAAGCCTTTTTTCCACACAATTCTGACTTTAATCTCGGAATTTTGACTTCCATGTCAAAATTTTTACTCAGAATTCGTATTTAATCTCAGAATTCTAAACTTTTTTTTTTTTTTCAGAATTTCTGACATTTTTTAATCGGTTCTCTGGTTGCTTTATTCCATTCTACAATAAAGCAACCAGTGTTTTTATTTATTTTATTGTTATTTTTGTCTAAGACAAGACTACCAGCTCTGCTCATCTCCTACATTAGCGGTGATAATGGCCGCTGCTCCTGCCAATCCCTCTGATGACGCCCTGACCTGTAATCTGGGATTACAGCTCGCCGTCAGGACAGCTGCTGATGTCATTCATAGGGATTTTAAAATAAGTGCACAGCAAACTGAAAACAGGTGGATAAAAAGTAACGATTTGTCTTGTCTCGTTCACAGCTTGTGTTTTTATGAGCAAAAACAGGAAATCAATAAAACCAGAACAGCGATGGATGTTTGTGTGCTGCTGAAAAAAGAGCAGCAGTCCTTCATTATTCTCAGGGAAAAGAATTCAAACCTCTTTTATTTCATAAAAAAAGTTAATCTCCATACAAAAACAGAGGGCAAGTTATTACTGCAAGGTCAAAGAAACGGACCGAATCGCAGCTATTATAAGAGCTCAGCGCCCTCTGCTGGTAAATACGAGAATCGCATCGTTCAGAATCATACTGCCGTTTGTAAAATTAATTTTAAGGCAAGTAAAATGAGGTTAGGATAGGTTACTTGAGTAACCTTTAGGGAAAATGTAGTTTTAGGAGTATTTTTGCTACACTGTACTTTTTATCTTTACTTGAGTAATTTTATTATGAAGTATTTCTACTCCTACTTGAGAGAATATTTCTGGATTTTCTACCCTATAATGAAAACCAAACATGTTTTAAATAAAAATCCACCAGATCCAGACACACACCTGCAGTTTCTGTTAAAGTTTCTGTTTTTTATTGAAAGAAACTCATTTGGAAACATTTTCTTTGGCCTGACTCTGTTGTCTTGTAGTTATACAAATTAAAATACCAAAATTTCAACATAACTATATTTTGGTATTTCTGATGATGTAAATTTAAAATCTTAAATGACTGATGTTTTGATCAGTTACTTTGTATGTGAGTCGACTTTGTACCAAATAGTTTTTCACTCTTAGTGATTTCATTTTACGTTTGATTGATTAAAAATATGTTGCAGTAGTGCTGTTCTGACTTGTTCCTGGGTACTCTGCCCACCTCATCTTATCCAGACAGGTTGTTCTTTTTAATTTAATGGTACAGCATTAATATATTAAAAAGTGGAAAAACTGAAAGAAAATCCCTCAAATCTTTAGAGAACAACTCAGGCGGTGACCACTAGGAGTCTCTTTTTCTCTCTTCAATAAACACCTTCTAAGTTTTCTCTGGTGTTTCTCCAGATGCATCTAAAAGACACTCAAACCTAAAAAAAAAAAAAAAAAAAAGAAAGAAAGAAAAGAAAAAGTCCCCACCGTTGTTTTTGAGCCGTCAGATCGATCAACCCTCCTGTCACGTCTGAACATCACACACTTCAAAGAAACGCTGCTTTCTAGTGAGGTAAGATTTGATCTAAACCTAAATTTACATTTAAGTGCATTAATATCTAAAATTTAAAACAGTGAAAACATAAATGTTGAAACCTGCCTGCTTGTTTCTTTTCTACTTTATGTCCAACATGAGTCACAAATAGTGTGTTAAGAGGTTATGAAAGAAGGACCATGTTTGAATTTAAATGTTTTTCTGTGTTTTGCTGCAGCTGATGATGCTAGCAGCGCTAACTCTGGCCTCTCTGGGCCTCTTGGCGCAGGCGTCGGACCTCTGCCCGCCCGCCTGCCGCTGCTTCGACAACCTGACCACGGCCGACTGCCGGGACAAAGGCCTGACCCGGATACCGCCGCTACCAGCCGGAACGCTGAAGCTCTTCATCTTGAACAACAAGATCGAGGAAATACCCGAGAACGGGCTGAATGGGCTGCAGGTGCGCAGCTGCATGCTGCAGTTTGCTGATACATGCAACGCGCTGTGGGTTGTCGGTTAAACGCTGCTGCTGTGGCCTCTAAACGGGGATAGAAAGCATAAGCTTGTGAAACCAGCTGACACACATGCAGCCTTGGTAGCTGGAAGTTCACTGGTGTTTTCTCAATGTGTTCAATTCAGTTTATCTACACACCAACAACTCTAAATAAATGTCATTTTAATTAAAAAGTCATTTCAATTCAATCAAGGATACATTTTCTTGGACAGAGGTGTCCAAAGTAAGGCCAGGGGGCCATTTGTGGCCCGTGGAGTGGTTCAATTTAGGAATGGATGAACGAGACGTTCAATGACACATTTATATCTTACATAGAAAATTTTAGGTGTTTGTATTTTATCAGCCCAGTTTGCTTTTTTGTTGTTGTTTTTTTTAGTTAGCAGAGCCACAAAATCTGCTCAAAAAGAGACTTAAGTCACAAATGGGCTAATTAAAGTCAAAGATAGTTTCATTTTTGTTGCAGGTAATAAACTAAAAAATATGTTTTGACCAACAAGTTAAGAAATTGTTTAACTTTTAAATAATTTTTCTGGCATTTAATTAAAAATACTTATTAATTTGTTGCTGATCAGATAGAATTATGTACCATTTTTAAAAAGTTTTGCACACCACTGCCTGCAGGAGGCTGATTTACAAAAAAAACACACCACACTTTTCAGATTTTTATTACCTTATTTCTTTCTGAGAAAGAGAAAAAAGCTTTGATGGTTCTTCAGATCTGATGTGACCAGATCAGCCTGATGGTTTTCTTTGACATAAACTCAGTTTTGATTATTTGTTTACTGATAATAATTTGATGCTCATGTGTTTAATGTTTATCTTCAGAAGATGCTCAACATTCCTCTTTATTTTTTGTAGTAGTTCCCATAAAAATCCGATTTTATTTGTCGATTTATTATTGTGCTATTACCATATTCTCGTAATATAACAACTTTACGATTGTGTTGTTACAACTATTGTTGTATTATTACCATGTTATCACAACCTTATTTTCCTGTTATTACAAATTTATTCTCAGATTATCAACTTTATTCTTGCATTGTTACAACTTTTCCCATATTATTAAGATGTTCTTGTAGTATTACGACTTTCTTTGCGTACTTTAACTATTCCCATAATACAGCATTATCCTCGTAATTACGACTATTCTTGTATTATTACAGATTTATTCTCGTATTACTATATTGTCGCATTATAACAATTTTACTCTTGCATTATTACTGTTTGTTGTAATATTGCATCTTATTCTCGTCTTACTATGACTTTACTCACATAATTATGATTATTTGAGTAATATTACAACTTTATTCTCATAATATTTTGACGTTACATTCGTAACTTTGCAACTTTATTCTCCTGTTATGACTTTACTGCTCCGGCGTTCTGCTGAATGCATCTCTGACCTCCTCTGTGTGACCTCCAGGTCCTGGACCTGACCCAAAACCAGCTAAGTGCCTCCCTGAACCCGGTTTGGCCCGCTATGACCAACCTGACCAAGCTGCTGCTGCGCGACAACAACTTGGCGTCTCTTCATTGGGCCCAGTTCCTGAACTGCCCCGCCCTCGTCTTCTTGGACCTGAGCAAGAACCACATCAAGCGTCTGACGCCGGGGTTCCTCAATGGCTTGGCCAATCTGAAGACGCTGTTCCTGAGCCACAACCAGATCGAAACGCTGCAGGCGGAGGTTCTGGACGACGTCGTCGGCCTCACAGAGCTCCACCTGAACTTCAACAGGTTGAGGGAAATAGAGAGCGGCGTCTTCACGAGCTCCGCCATGTTGAAAAAGTTGGATTTGTCCAACAACCGGATAGTAAAAGTGGAGGATGGAAGTTTCAGAGGAGCAGCTGGTTTGAAACATCTGGATCTGAGTGGAAACCAGCTGGTCACCATTCCAGCCGATTCCTTCTCCTGTCTGACTGAACTGGATCATCTCTATTTGACGAGCAACAACTTGACGGATTTGTCGGACAGATCGCTATCTGGCCTGAACAACCTGACTGGTCTGGATCTGAGTCGGAACCAGCTCTCCTCTCTCCCAAATGAAGTCTTCAAAGACCTGGCCAAGCTCAGGTTTCTGGATCTCTACAGGAACCGACTGACAGAACTCCCGCCGGATGTTTTCAGGAGTTTGAACAATCTGTTGGATCTGCAGCTGGATGGAAACCAGATCTCAACGCTGCCGCAGGAGGTTTTTGCCGCGTCGCACAAACTTCAAGACCTGCAACTGTCTCACAACCACATCCTGGAGCTCCACCCTGCTCTGTTCGCCAACATGGCGTCTCTGCAGAACCTTCAGCTGGCCCACAACGCCCTGACGCTGCTCCCAGAGGGCCTTTTCCACAAGCTGCAGGCGCTCAAAGAGCTTCACCTGCAACACAACCGCATCGCTTTCCTCCACCAGTCAGTCTTTGACGGTTTACCAAAAGTAACCAGAGTGGATCTCTCCAGCAACCGTATTTCATCTCTACAACCAGACCAGTTCAGGGAGCTTTCCAGGTTAAAAGACTTGAAACTGGACAGAAACCAGTTGGTTAAGCTTCCCTCAAATCTTTTCACTGCTCTTGGGAAACTTGTGACGCTGGATCTGGGCCACAATAATCTCTCGGAGTTGTCCTCAGACCCTTTCAAAGGGTTGATTCACCTTAAGAACCTGATTCTGAGCTTCAACTCGCTCCACAGCGTCCACTACAACGCCTTCCAGGATCTGGGCAGCCTCCACACGCTGCTGCTGCAGAACAACAGCCTGGAGAGTTTACCCCCCGAGCTCTTCCACCCGCTGCCGAAGCTCAGGGAGCTGAACCTGGACGGAAACAAGCTGGGTCGCCTCAATCCTCGCCTCTTTCAGAGGCTTAAAGACCTCCAGGAGCTGAGCCTGAAGTCCAACCGGCTCCTGTCTTTAGAGACGAAGACTCTGAAGCCTCTAAAGAAGCTTACACTGATCTACCTCTCTGATAATATGTGGAACTGTACAAGTGTTGATATTTTCTACTTGTGCAACTGGGTTAAGGGCAATACAGAAAAACTCAACGATAAGCCGGTCTGCTACTTCCAGTCCGAATCAAAGTCGCCCTTCTTCTTACTGGATCACTGCGCTGCGCGCTGCCCGCCTTCGCTTCCTCTACAACTGCTGAGTGTGCTGACACCTTCTCTCATCGCTGTAGCCCACAGCTTCCTCTGAAGTGGTTCACGCTTCCTGTACGTCCTCTTCTTTTATTCATCTGCAGTCCAAGACCAAACAGCGCAGGCAAGAAGATCTGAGCCAATCCAACTAAAACTCAAAGAACGCAACGGCTAAAGCCTCATTCAAAGGGCTTTATATACGAGACCAACTCAAAGAGGCGCACATTAGGGCTTCCGTAGGTAGAAGAAAAGGAAGAGGGTTAGGGTAGAAAAAATTCTCTGTTAAAAAGTTGCAAATTTGCCAGATAAAATTCGGAATTTTTCTGCAAGTTTGCAAGTAAAAAAAAAGAAAAACACAACTGACATTTTCTAGAAAATTCAAGGAAGATTGCTAAAAAAAAAGCTGAAATAAGAAATTTTCAAGAAAGAAAACTAAAATTTTTTATAGATAACTTCTGAGATGAATTTCCTTGATTTTCCTGGCAAATTTCTGAGTCTTTTCTAAGCAAACTTGTAACTTTTCAAACAGAAATGTCATTTCTAGAAAATTCTGATTAATCTGAAACATTGAGTTTTTTCTAGCAATCTTTTGGCTTTTCAAACGCAGAAATTTTCAGGGGCTTTTTTCCTAGAAAATTTCCACTGCTCTAAAAATGACTGAGTGTTTTTGGTTCACGCTTCTTGTACGTCCTCTTCCTTCGTTGTCTGAAGTCCAAGATCAAACAGCTGCACAACTTTTAGTTGGATCTGAGCAAATCCAACTAAAACTCAAATGTTTCTCCATTTGTTGTTTCTTTAAAATGTTTGTTTTTCTTCAATCTTATGTTCAGCAGTTTGTTTTGATTGTACAGGCTTTTTATTAGTAACAAAAATATTAGTTTGTAACTAATCATTTCTGTATAAAATAAACTTGAATAAATTAAACTTCTTTTTTTCTCCATTCATGAACCATTTTGTCGGCTGATTAAAATCACAACAGACATCAAAATTTAAGGAAATTAGTTTGAGAGAAAATGTTATGCTTTTTTCATCATAAAAGCTATTAAATGTTTGTTGAAGGTGCTGAACTCAGACTAACACAATTAGTTTCCTCTTCAAGCAGCTACAGATGGAAAAAGATTAAATTCTTATTGTGAAAAGCCGTAAATGTCAGAAACAACTTACCATTCCAGGAAAACCGTTCATCTGCCGTCATGTGTGGCTATGCTTACTAGCCTTAGCATTCACAAGTCCTCTGCTGTGGAGAAAGAGCTGTAGCTTAGCACAAAGCAAGAGCGATGGTGTGATCAGCGTGTACACAAGGGTGATTGACATTACTAAGACCCTCCTCCTGTCCCTTGTTCTATAGATTCCTGCTAATTATTTAATTCATCTACAAGTTGCAGGACTAGCATTTGACACCAAAAATCTTGAATTATATTTAGAAACTGATTTTTTCTGTAAATCTGCGTTTTGTTGGGTCAACACTGGACAAAATGTCGTCACATTCTTTATTGTTTAAGACAAAAACAATATCTTTACAGCTCTTTTAAGACCCAACATACTCAGAAATGAGCCAAACGAACATCCATCCGACTGTCCTGAATTCTGGAGAAAAGTTCAGACATGAATCCATTTGAACAGCAACTGAGTCAATCCACATCCACAAACTGAACCAGATGATCTGTTGTTTCAAACGTAGAAACACTTGTGGTCCTTGAGGTTCCTCAGATAGGAGAAGCTCTTCCCACACCTGTCGCACATGAACGGTTTCTCCCCGGTGTGGATCTGCTGGTGAGCCTTCAGGCTGTTGCCCTGGTTGAAGCAGCGGCCGCAGACGTCGCAGCTGAACGGCTTTTCGCCCGTGTGGATGCGCTGGTGCCTCTTCAGGTTGCCCGTGTTGCCAAAAGATTTCCCGCAGGTGTCACAGCTGAACGGTTTCTCGCCGGTGTGGACCACCTTAAGAGGGGGAGGAAATGAAAGGCGGGTAAATACAAAGTTATGACAGTTGGTTCTACGAGGGAGAGAACTAAAACATGCAGGATGCCGGCTCTCGAGGACCCACTTTGGGCCCCACTGAAATAGATCATCAGTAATCAGAATCCTGCTAAAACGATCCAGTGATCCATTTTATGCTTACAGTTGTGATGCCTCTGAGCAATATTATATTTAAACTCCTAATATCAAGAAAAAAGGAAATTGTAAGTTAATAATTAAAAGTTCCTAGACACTGTTAGCAAAGCCAATAATTATTAACCTAGATTTATATTAACTCTATTAAACATTGGACATTTTGCTGCTTTTTGTACCTTTTTAGGATCAGAAATAAGTTCAGTGGAGTGAAATGTTGGTTATTTAATAGGAAAACTTCCCACTCTGCAGAGAAACCCACCTGATGTGATTTCAGGCTGCTTTGCTGCGTGAACAGACGTCCGCAGATCTCGCAGGCGAACGGCCGCTCGCCGCTGTGCGCCTTCAGGTGGATCTTCAGGTAGCTGGACGACTTGAAGCTCTTCCCGCAGATCCCGCAGCAGTGAGGTCTCTCCAGCGTGTGCTGCTGCTGGTGTTCCCGCAGCTCCGTGATGGTGCACAGGCGCTGGTCGCAGTGCACACAGCTGCACGGGATGGTCATGGCGTGCGTCTGGGTGTGCTTGCGTAGGGACTCCATGCAAGGCACCACGGTGCCGCATGCGACGCAGGTGAGTTTCCTCTCGTCCAGGTGAAATGTCCGCTGGTGCATCTTCAAGGCGTTCTTCTGGATGAAAGATTTCCCGCAGGTCTCGCAGCTGAAGGGACGCTCCCCGGTGTGCAGTCGCTGGTGGCCCTTCAGCGTGTCCGCCTGGTTGAAGCTTTTGCCGCAGGTGTCGCATTTGTAAGGCTTTTCGCCGGTGTGTATGCGCAGGTGGCGCTGCAGGTTGCCTGGTATGGTGAAGCTTTTGTCGCAGTACTGGCAGTTGTACAATCGCTCGCCGGTGTGGACCCTCCGGTGCAGCTTCAGGCCGTGAGCTCTGTAAAAACTTTTGCCGCATTGGTCGCAGCAGAACGGACGCACGTCGCCGTGGAGACGCTGGTGGTTCCTCAAGAGCTGCTTCAAGGTGAAACCCTTCCCACAAACGTCACAAGTGTGAGGCCTCTCATCTGCAAACGGGAAGAAAACCGGAAAAATGTAAGAATACATTGCAAAGCCTGAGTTTACTGTTGTTTTCAAAGACGTTTTACAAAACAATAAGCATGCATTATAACAACTGTTTTTCATATCTTGGGTCTTAATTTGGACCTTTAAAATATGTATTGCTTTCACTATTTCACTACTTTGTCCTTTATTGAGCCCTGGAAAAATTTTTGGTGCCATATTTAATACACAGAACTTTAAACGTGACATTAGACAAAGACAAACAGGTTTCCAACGTTTTCTCTGCATTCCATCATTTAAGTAAAAAAATATTTTACATACAGGAAAATTTTTCAGTTTTGATATATTTGTTTTCTTTTATTGTGCTCATAGTCTGACTGGCTTCAGTTATCCTGATGTATCTGTGTTGTTGTACTGCTATAGTAACCAGAGGACAAACTGACCACTGTTCACTGCTACTTTCTCCTACTACTCTCCATTTCTGCATTACTTCAACTTTTAACTTGTTTTTTCACTTCATAGAAACTACAACTAGCCTGTCGTTTTGTTTATTTTTGTGTATTTGCTCTGTCTTCTCGAACCTTTAAACCAATCTAAATAACTAACTGAACTTGTTTGATTACTCGGACCAGTTGAAATGGATGTACTTGACTTGGAATCTACATGCGTCACTCACTGCATGCAAACTGAACTGAGGAGAAACTTGCCCTTGTGAATCAGCATGTGAGCGCTGAGGCTGCGCTGGAAGGAGAAGCCCCGCCCACACTGGGAGCAGACGAAGGGTTTGTCGCTGCTCGCTCCATGGACGGACTGGTGCGCTTTGAGCTGCAGCAGGTTGCTGAAGGTTTTCTTGCAGAGCCTGCAGCTCAGGGGCGACTCCCTCTGACCCCGGCTCTCCTTCGGCCCTCGCACCCGCGACCTGGGCTTCACCAGGCCTTTAGCTCTGATGGTGTAAACCGAGTCGTCCACCTCCACCTGAAACATGATGGAAAGTTCTGGTTTGTACCCAAAATAGTTTGATTTTCATCCAACAGCTTAAAATCTCTTTATCAACTTGTGTTTCATATAAAAATCAAGGTTTTAGTCTATATTTAAGTTACAAATACAGAGAAATTATCTGTCACAAAATTTACTATGCGATAAATTGTCAAAGAATTTATTGCAATAAACGATAATTTTGTTGTCTTAAACCCATTTTCAACTGATGTGGCGGTAATAAAGGCATCAGAATGCAAGAACTCATTCTCAAAAATCAATAAACTTCAAATTCTGATGAACATTTAACACTGGAAGCAAATATCCAAGATAAACAAACTAAACAACAGAAACAACAAACAAAATGGAGCATGAAGTCTCTGTAAACAAAATTATCCTTCAAAAAAAAAGTTTTAGTTGAGACCAAAACACCAGACTGAAGTCTTTATCATCCAGTTTTTAGTAGAAAGAAAAAAACGATGGAAATTATTACATAATTCAAATTATCATGTGATTATATGATTCATTGCTTATTGTGACACAAAGTATTTGTCTTGTTAAAACCAAGCTTTTAGAAAAAGTAAAGCTTTTTATCTGGAGACTTTTACTAAAAAGCCGACTTTACCTAAATTTGCTTTTATTTAAATTATTAAGGCGTTTGGAAAGAAAATGACCCAAATCTTTTTAATGTAAACCTTTCATATTAATCAGAAGCGTTAACGTTAACAGTCCTAGTTAAAACCCACAGCTTCCAGACAAACAGGTTTATGAAGCAGCTGACCGTGTAATCTGGGTCGTCCTCCTGGGCGGGATCGTTTCGGTTCGGGTCAGAAATGACCGAGGCCTCCAGGATCTCCTGCTTCAGTAAAACCGACTGGATGCTGTCCTGAACGGAGACAGGAAGAATCATTAATCCTGATGCGTCACTTTCAGTCTGGCTCTGGATGCTGAGCAGCTGGAAGGAGTTTTGGTTTACCTTTTTAACGTTTGCCATGCTGAATAATCTTGGCATTAAGGGATTGTTTCTAATTAGCATTGCAAAAGCTCAAATAATACCTGCACTGCAAAAACTAAATCTTAAGTATTTCTGGTCTACTTTCTTGTGGAAATATCTTAGTACACTTGAAATATAATTAAACTAATTTACAAGGAACTTTTCAGTAAGAAATGTGAGCTTATTTTGAGTCAATAATTCCTTAATATTGTTGAAAAGGTTCTAGATCCAGTGGTAGATTATTTCACTTATAACATGGGAAAAATGTCTTGGCATAAGTGAAATAATCTGCCAGTGGATCTAGAACTTTTTCAACAATATTAAGGAATTATTGACTTAAATCAAGATTCTTTAACTTGCTGAAAAGTTACTTGAAAGTTAGTTTAATCATATTTCAAGTGCACCAAGATATCAGCAGTAAAAACTAGACCAAAAATATGTTTTATGCTTTTGCAGAGTGAACTATGAACCCAAATCCCAGAGGAATTGAAAAAGAGGCTTCATGGATGCAGAGAGAAAAGGAGGAAGTTCAAACCACTTATTTTGTTCATTATAGTGAAACAGGATTGTATCCCCTACTCCAACATCTCTCTTCTTGGATTTCTAACCATAAAGAGATTTAAATATCAGATTCAAGGCATCTAATTATGGACTTCCTCCCCAATCAACATCCCAGAATACCGGGAGTTTTCGGACAGCGCTGTCTTTTAAATAAGGCATAAATTGATCAACAAAACTCACTACGAGCCATAGATTTACCTCGCAAGTTCTGTTTTTCCACAGGTGAATAATAGGCGACCTCCTCACTCCGGTTTCACCACCAACCAAAACTAAAACAAAAACAAAAAAAGAGCAACATGAGTTACAGACACGTCACAAAATACCGTAATTTCCGGACTATAAGCCGCGACTTTTGTCACACGCTTTCAACCCTGCGGCTTATACAAAGATCTGGCTTATTTATGCATTTATTTCTAACGGCCACCAGGGGCGCTCGGGCAGAAAAGGTAAGAGTGAGACAGGGGGAATATATGTGTAGAGGAAGACGCAAGTTTAATGTAACGTAACACGTCTCAGTGCTCAGGAAGAAGATTAAGAAGCTCTCAGTGACTTTTACCGGTATGTTTTTTTTAACCAGCCCTGTTAGTGCTATGCTACCGTATGGGCTCTTTGCAC
>CAEFZY010060760.1:0-19455 GCA_903066815.1 Brachyrhaphis roseni
TATATATATATATATATACGTTGTTGATTTGTAAATAAACACAAAAATATTGGAGACTTTATAGTTACCTGAATGAGTTTGGTGTTAATTAAAAATACAAACTGCCAGAGCTCCACCTGATATCTTAAACTGTTATATAATAAACATCTGTCATTCCACATAATATATGAACACTTCAAAGCGTCTATAATTTACCCACTAAGAATATAAAAGCTGCAGCTGATGATGATCCAAGGCCCTCAGAGGAGTGTTGTGTCATTTGAAAATGACCTTGCATGTCCACCTGTGTTGAATTTGTTACCTGTCAGTTTCTTTCCTTTATCTCTCATAAATATTTATGCTGGGACCTGCATTTGTTTCCCTCAAGAAGTGCAGCCTCATCATGTGCAAATAATGAGCCTTGCGGGCAAGCAGTCCCCAATCTGATGATTTTTGACCTGATGTTGCCATCTAGCGGTCAAATGAGGGAATACTCAAACAACAAGCAGTATGTGTAAAAGGTCTAAATTTCAGTGAAAAAAATATTCACGTTATTTAAACAGTAGAAAAAATGGCCAATATCGACACACATATGCAGGTTTAGAATTGTATTTATTTTTTGTTTATGCCAAGTCTTCACTTTAAAGTCAGATAAGAAAAAATCATGGTATTATTCAAGCTTCTTAACATATCAAAATCCTTGATAACATTAGTAATAATGAAACAAACAAACAAACAAAAAAAACTAAATATTTAAGGAAAGGGACAAAGGCATAAACATCAATGATGAGCAGATTTTGAATCTTGTAACCCTTCCAATTTCTCAATCACACAATTCACTATGTGGATGCCAAGTTTATCAATCAATCAGTCACGTTTATATGCACAGCACATGTCAGCAACAAGGCAGTTCAAAGTGCTTTACATCACAAAAATACAAAGTCAAATACAAAGTTTAATTTGTGCATCAAATGTGAAGTCAAGCTTAAAACAAACATATTTTCAGGTGAAAGGGAAATTTTTCTTTTGCTTTGTTAACGCATTACCTGCATTGACATTTATCTGATTAAATTTTAAACAGTGTATGTAGATATTTTTCAAGCAGGTTGTTTATGCTAATATTTTTGCTGTTGACTGTAATACAAGCCATTTTATGGAAGCTATTGTCCGGGTTAGTTAGAATAAAATGGAAATAGCCCTTCTTATAATGTACATGTGTATGTGCATAGCTGTGTAGTGCAGAAAAAACAGATGTAGGCCTACAATTAGAGCAGAAATATTTCAAATTGAGTAAAAACACTCAAAACTCCTTTGTGCACCAATGATGCAGCAGTCTGTTACTGGAGGAGCTCTCCAGTTTTATGCATTGCGTTGGTGACATTGTCCAACAGTGATGTTATTTTAGCAACAGTTCTTCTGTCTCCGCCCCCCTGTACTGGGTTGAGGGCAAATCCTAGCACAGAGCTGGCCTTCCTGATGAGCTCATCTAAATGCTTCATATCAGCCGTAGACAAACTGTTGTTCCAATATGCTACACCATAGAAGATGGTGCACTCCTGCACTCCAAAATAACCATGAAAGTATTACAACTTATGCTCAGTTAAATTTTACTTATATTTAACTTTTTTGAATTTCAGTATCTCAATCTCGGAAGAGAAATAATTACTTGTGGTGTCTTTTACTTAACTGTAAATGAAAACAGTTAAGTGAGGGAACGTCAGTAATTAATACTGGTGGTAATGTAAAATATATAAAAATAATTAAACTGCTTCTAATTAAATAATTTCATAATTTAAAAATGTAGAAACTTTTACAACTAACAGATTACAGGGAGAACTTTAATATTTCACCCCTATGGATTTTTAAATAAAATCTCTTTGAAGGATTGAGGAGACAAATAAAAATCAAGTCTGAAACAATGAAGGACATTTTGATGAATTAGGATAAATCAAAACCTACTCCACAAACTAAGTGAGAACTCACAACTTTGGCACACTGCTTTATTTCTACATATTTTTTCTCTGTTTATTTCCCAAAAAAGAGAAAAATTCCCAACAATGTGTTTTGAAATACTAAACCTGCATTTTTCTTGTTTTAAAGAATAGATTTGGATCAGTTCATACCCAAACTAGCAGATTTTGTTTTACTATACACCTTTCCAAAACACTTGTAAAAAAACATTTAAGCAGCACATTGCCAAACAAAATGTTTCTTCACCACAAAGTGCAAATTGTTCATGTTGATAGAATAAATACCAATTATGCAATTTAAAATATCTCACATCCAAAGGGAGCCTGAACAATATTTGACTTTCACAATACATGCCTCTCTGTTGCTGACCTGGAATGCATTACCTAATAAAGACATTAACCCTCATCTCGCTCTGCCTTCTTAAATGCATACCATTTCTTGTAAAAAGCCATTTTGTTGTCATGGACACAGACAGAAAAAGAGGAGGAAAAAAAGGAAAACATCATCTGTGTCCATAGCAACTGAGTCAAGTTTAGTGCTGCCAAAAATGGTTTAGGCAAAAGTCTACTGAGTGATGTTAGATAATGTGTGTGCATGTATTGTATGGCGTCATATGGTTCAGCACACATATACACAAAGACCTGCATACTTAAAGAATTGGAACAGCAGGAGATTTTGATCCAATCAAAAGATAGAATGTAAAACCTGCAATTTAATGTTGCTTGTGTAAGGTGAGTAAATAGAACATAATTGACTAATTGCTGTGATGGTGATTGTTGATGGAAACATGAGCATGCTTTGTCTGCTTTTAGTGCTCAGTAAGAGAAAATAGGTCTCTTTCCCTTCAAACAGAGCAAAGCATCCTCAGGAAGCCCCTAATCCCCTTTAGAAATCTTAGTCAACTCCTATAAATAGAAAACATCACTTAGTGCCCTCTGCTGGAGACTAATTTGAGCCACAGGTTTGATCTGTGCTCTGTACTAGAGAATATAGCAATGCCATAACTCTGCTCAGACAGGTTTGTGCTGGATTATGTGAGTAACAGATTATATTGTCAGTGCATCACTGAGCAGTCAGTCATTCTTTCTTCGTCCTCTCAGAGTTGCATTGTCTCTTCAGAACAATCTTAATTAACTAACATTGTATTTTTAGAAAAGTGCCTCCACATTCTTGTTTTCAAATGAGACAGAAATTTCCATCAACTTCTGCAAAGAGAGGACAATATGTTTAAATCCTCTGTCCAACTAAAGCAACTTCATTAATAAAAAGAAATGGAGAAAAATAGGAATGAAAAAAGTCTAAAACACTGAATCACTAAATATAAGCATACCTTAAGCTAGTTTTATTAAGCTTGATAAAAAAAAAAAAAAAAGAAGATTTTTGTTGTGCTTTTGGGCATTTACCTGAAATTTAACATTTTCTGCTGAAATTTTAAAATCTGTCATACTTCAAATGCAAACCCTTAAATTAAAACAGTTGGGTAACAGAAAGGAAAGCCTTTGTTTCACTTCTCACAAAAATTACAACAACATTGTTAAACTGCAAACTCATCTTCCTCTACAACGAAGTGTGTTTGTGTGTTTAAATAGGAGAGGGGATGTTGCTTTAGAGTGGCTCAGTTTTCAGTGTGACAGTGAGAGAAAACAGAAAAGGTAAACCAGACAAGTGTGAGTGCACTGGAGACAGAAAGACAAAGAGAAAGAAAGCTAATTCATGTCTGAATGTGTGTTTGTTTGGGCAGGCAACTGTGCCCTTGCCTGCACTCTGTTGTGTGTCTGTTTTATGATGGTGCTGCTGATGGTGGGAATGCAACGCAGCTAATCCCAGAGGAGGGCAGAGCACTGCAGAGGAGATGCTTGGCAGATCTCCCCTCATCCGTGTGACTGCTGTTGGCGGCTGGTGTGGAGAAGAAATCCGGAACTGGATCAGAAAGCAAGTCGGCCGTGTTTAATTTGGACGGGACTTTTCCCACTGAGGGCGGGCAGCGATAAACCGGCAGCAAAACACACAGAGGTGTCTGCTGTCCTTCCTCAGCCAACTGCACACCCACAGGAACAGCTATAGATAAAAATCAGGGTCAAAGTATGTCACATATTTGTTCACTCACCCTTACTGATCCTGATGTAAAATATTTGGCTCAAGTGTAAGATGAAAATGCAACTGTAAAGAGGATTTTTTTCTAACAGTGTCATCATATTTAGAATCTTCTTAAAAAGACCCAGTGAGCTGCTGTATATATGTAGGTGACATTACATTACAAAACTGAGCTCTTTAATATCCAGCATCACAAAGTCATGTATGACTTAAAACCTGCAGATACAGGCATACAAAAGTATTTCATCCTATATTTTACATATTTGGACATAAGGATGTTACTTTTCACATTCTTAAAAATTCTAGCAGTGTAACTAAAGAGATAAATTGTAAAACTTTAAATATGTATATATATAGATATAAAATAGGATTCATAGTTTAAAAATAAATATGACACCCCAAGAACTTCCAACAAATCCAGTACTAACTGTCAATGCAAATTCATTCCAAAAACAAACTGCATGATGGTAAACCAAGCGCCCAAAGTGTCTAAAATGCATTACGGTCGGTTTGTGCTATTGTTGACATAAACATGCATGCCTGAGCAACCAGAGACGGCACTGGACTAATTTCCATTGTAAGACTGGCCGAAAACCAAGAACTGAAAATCCTGAGTTCAACCTTCTGAGTTGCTGTGGATGGACATGAAACAAGCAAAAAAATATTTAAGCATTTCACAATTGAGGATGAGTAGTGCGGCCAACTTTCCTCTGAACCACCTCAGTGTGGTTGATGACTACAAATTAAATTGTTTAAGCCAAAAGGGTGACACTTGTTGTTGAGGGTAGGGTGTCCTAGCTTTTCCTCTGCTAGCAATATTTATTTAAATGCAATTAAAGATCGTTCTTTTCCAAAGTTAAAAAGGAATAACATTAGACATTAATATGTAATCATTTCTAATGAAGAAATGAGAATCTAATGAGCTATCCTAACTCGTTTTAAAATAATTGTATGCTAAGTACTTAACAAAAATGCCTAACACACCTGAATTTCTATTTCAAAGGAGTAGGAGTGTATTTTATTTATGTAATGAAATGTCACAAGTTTTCATTCTGAACTTTAATTTACAAACCATTTTTCTCTTATGTCAATTGGATCTTAATTTGCTGCTGTTTAATGAAGAGGAATTTCTCGTGTGATTAAAATTTAAAATTTAGATTCTTTAGAACACAAACCAGATAGAACAATAATTTGGAAATGAAAATAGAAACAAGTTACTTGCTTTGAGCTTTGACAGAGGAAGGACAGAACCCTGGATGAGGTGGAGTCAGGGGCCCATAAAACCACGGGATGTGTCCTGAAAGTCAGTTCTTCTTTTGGACGCAGATGAATGCTAAATGTACTCACACCTGGATGCTGGCCACTGGTGGACGGCAGTTTAATCCTGATCACTAAAATAAGGACAGAATTTTTCCTTAATTTGTAAGTCTTCTCTATAATCTGCTCTGTTAAACACTTTCTTATTTCTAATTTTGGAAAAAAGATAATTTACTGTTTCATTATTACACCAATAGCTGTTCAGATTCTAATGTTGTCAAGCACATCTCCTTATCACTTTTCCAGTCCAGCTATCTATCAGACATTTGTTGGACGGAGAACTGATAAGGGTATGTGTCTGGCACTTTCCGTCACAATATGCTGGACACAACATGTTGCCACTGGTGAAAAAAAAAACTATCTGGATCATCAAAATGAGACTTATTCACAAATTATTGTTTTTAAATGAATAACAATAATCCTAATTGTCAGAGTAATTTTGCTGTCAGCAACAAAACAGTTTTGTAGATTAATGTTCATGTGTGTAACTTACTTTATCCTTTACCAGGCAATTTTTTTTTTTTATTTCTGTGCTTTAGCCGTTCAAAATTTTGTAGGCTGCATTTCAGACTTGATGAATGTAATTTTTGCATTAAGAGTTTTTAGTTTGCGGTGGCATTTTGTCACACAATCCAGTTCATGTGACTGGAAAGATCAGTGTTAAGGCTCTTTCTAAAATGTCTTTTGTGCCCCGTCTGCACAATTTGGTCCATATTAAGCTGCTTGTCGTAAGTTGAGTTTTTAAAGCATGTTTTCTGGCTAACTTGTATCAACAGCCGGTGCTACTGGATGTCCACAGTCTTCACGCAGTCAGTGCATGAAAATTAGAAAGTTTCATAAAAATGAAATAAAGTGGATCTGCATCAAATTTCCTGTAACTGATTCTATGAGTTCTTTTGTTTGTATTTGATGTACTGTCAATTAACAGAAACTATATTTATATGCTTTTTAATAAAGTGTTAATTCCTACATGTACATTGTGCCACACAAATTACTGATTAAAGATTATATCATGCTACATATAAAATTTAGTTTTCTGTACAATTTAAAACAGGGTGGGGAAGAAGAGAAACTGTAATGCTACTCATTTTATGTATACATTCTGAATATTTTTGGAGATTGTGATGCTTTTAATATACACCTGTGACAGAGTTGTGTTTATTTAAATCCACTGAATGCGACACAAAAACCTACCTAAATCGTGACAGTGTTTCATGATCAACACTATTTCAGTGTTTCCCAGAGGCGCAAAGTGTTAGGGGAGATGGAGGTGGTTAGATGAAAATTGTCTACATATTCAACAGACCATAGAAGCACAAGATGAAAAAACTGTTTCACAAATTTAACACAAAAATAAATTTGAAATCACTGTCAGCTTAAATGGAAAGATGTTTCAAAAGATTTATTGTAAACGGTGATGGACGACTGAAGGAAATATGCAATTAATATCACTGAATTTAGTAGGAATTAATGAATAATATTTTTGCTCTTGATGGTTCTGATTACCACACCTGCAGCTATTTACATGCTAACTGAACTTTTAAAAAAGAAATTGAGAATACCACTAAGTGATATTCCCTTACTTTCCATGCCGCAACTTTTCAAAGAGCCAGCTGCCTTTCTGGTGAAACAAAAATAATCTTATAGGAGTGACCAAGCGTGTACAGCAGCAGGTAATAGAAGGACAGTCTTCCCATACAGTTTGAAAAAGAAAATCACTTACTTCTAAATTTTCTCTCACATTGCATTAAAGGGAGTTTAAATCACAGGAACAGTCTGACAGAAAATTTTCTTTCTCGAACAATTGCAACTAATTCTCCATCAAAACATAAAATCTGCATTTTATTAGCTGTTGGAATGAACAAATACGAAACATAAGATAAGTGTGTATAAAATACAAAACTTTTTCAGTTACTCATCTGATGCAAGAACAAGACTCTCAAAATGTCCCATGCTAAGCTTTTAAAAAGTGAAAGGAAAATATGGTTGATGGCAAATAAATATGAACATTTCATGTATTTTTTAATCTCTATTTTTCTATGCAACGGCAAAAAGATTATTATGTTGCATTAAATGTGACTTAAAATACAAAAACTTTACAAAATGATTGTTGCTGTAACAATAAAATATACTTTTTATTTTGACTTCCACCAAACAAATCTAAATAAATAGCTACAGTACATCTAGCATAGAGAAAAGACTGTGTAAATAGAATCTTGTGCAGCGAGGCACTGCAGCTGTGTCTGTCAACACAAGGGGGTATTGTTCTACTACTTTTGGAGAAACCCTAGTTAGTCATAATATACAGGTTAATGTTCTCTGGACACATTGATGATGTGCTCAAAGCGCTACAATGACTAAGAATAATGTAAAATGCCCAAACTCAAATCTCAGTATTCAGTAGCAGTCACTGAATACTAAAGTCTGTAGTACAACAAATAATTAACATAAATTTGTGCATGTTCTTACATTTGAACAACAGAATATTTAACTTTTCTTTTTTGATAATGTTTTCAAAGTTTCAGTGGAAACTGGATTTTTCTAATATAGTGAATTGTAAAAGTTGTCATTCCCCATAATTAGTTTTGACATTTCTTATTTTCTTTTACTACGAAACCACAAACTTAAGTATATTTTATCTGAATTAATAGGATAGACCAACACAAAGCAGAACACAAATGGAAGAAAACTTCCACAATATTTGGAAATCTTTCAGCTGTTTCTAGCTATGCACATTTAGAGACAAATCAGTTTTCAAGTCTTAGCTACAAATTTTTAATTGGATATACAGCCAGTGCTTGTAAAATAACCTTTGCCAAAGTGTCAAGTCTTTTCTTGCTTGTAAAAGTTTTTCTTTTTTTTCCAGGGTTGTCCTTAGTATAGAACTTCCAACTGTCTTTACATAATCTCTTACCACCACCATGTTTTGCTGTAGGAGTAACATTTTCAGAATGATGTGCAGTATTTTTTTTCTCTTTACAAACGGTGTTTTACAAGCAAGCCAAAACGTTTCATTTGCAGGTCATGTTTAAAATAAATAAATAAATAAATAAATCTTAGTCATAGTTGGGAGTGTTAATATCATATCCAACAAATTAAAAGACAGATTTTTTTTAAAACAAATGTATTTAATGATACTCTATAGGCAGTATTACTGTAAAGCAGGTTGTTCTTTGAAGTCTTTCCATTAGCTATGTCAACATTATTCCCTACACAGTTTATAACAGTTTAGAGGCAGTTATGTCTATTTTCTAGTTTGCATAACAATATATTTCATTTATTTCACTTGTTGCTGCCCTTCCTCTCTCCTCTTTGAGGAGACTACTATTTTTGGTACAAAATTTGACCAAATCTCCTCCTAAGAACATCTAAGCAATTAAAAACCAATCATGGATTGATCTCCTCTTTTGGATGAGTGATGCTATGTCTAAATGTCACAGTCATGATTAACGATCTTGTGTCTCACGATGTTTCTCAATTACAGCAAAGAAAAACATGTGAGAAGAAGACGTTGTGAAACTGAGAAGGTTTTGCTCATCCTTAAAAATCTTCCTGCATTTTAATCAAAAACCTATTTTTATTTTTATTTTTTCTAAGTATTGCAGGCCACGTTTGACATCATCCATGCTTCTGTTTGAAGACACAAACATGTTTACTGAAACTTGCCACCTTCTAAAGAGGGTCAGACAAGGATCATTTGTGGGTTTGCCACCAGGATCTTCACTCAGAGCTTTTAGGAATCAAACAAAGCTTAGATCAATAGCGCTGTGTGACAGCTGTCCTCTGTGTTTGATATTGCATGTATTTTTTTTGTTTTTTAACCACATGTGCTCTGCATGCTGAAGCTGCGTGTCCATGCTTCTAATTAAAAATTAACCTTTGGATGACGACACAAGCATAGGTGCTTGGAAAGAGGTCTGCAGACTGAAATAGTCAATACGTCTAAAGCTCCTTCTTTAATTAGACTCAAAGACGAAAACCCATCACCATGACGACACAATAAAGAGAGGCGAAGGAAGATAGGGTTGGTGAGCATCTCTGGGAACCAGACAGGGCAGTGCATACCATCATACATTTGGCTGTAATTCGCTTTTATTCCCGCAGCGTCCTTTTAATAAATGCAGCTAATTTAATTGGTTGAGCCGTTCAAATCAGCTGTGACACACACACACACACACCCCCACAATGTCATTATGAATAGATAGCAGTTCCCCACTTGTGAAAATATGATTATGTCCAGCATATTCATGAGATGATCAACAGCCTGATCATACTTCTGTTGTGGAGAACAAAAAAAAAAAAACATCTAAGAAAGGACGGGTGAGATGAGACCCACCTTAAATCAAAAGAGTAGCACACCCACCCATTATCTGAAACTAACAGCAGACCACCCACTGGTGCTTGGAGCTCCAAGCTACCATCTGTTACCATGTGCTAGGTGTTTACAAAGGCCTCAGCTGCCTCAGATACTTTGCCACAAAATCAGCCTTGTCAGAGCTGCATCAACGGCGTGCCAGCCAACCTCAGAGGAAGAGCTGACTCACAGGCTTCATTGACTCAATGTGGGTTCAGAACAGGAGCCCAGCGAATTGTGCGTGCATACGTTTGTATGTAAACCGTGTGCTTCACATGATGCTTGCTGTTGCCAGTAGCTGGACAGATAACAAAATGTCAGTTGACAGTAATTGCTGGGAAGCTTTAATCAAAAGGACGGCCTACTTTGCCCTGTATTACTGTCTATTATTCTGGTGATAGTTGAATGTGTAGGTGTCAGGTGGGAATTACAAAGAGTTTACTCTACTGGGCTTTTGTGACTTAGTGACTGAAATCTAGCAAAGTTTGATCTGATAATAAATATGTATCAGTATTAAAATGCAATAAGTCAGGATGAATTTGTAAGCTAATATGTTCCCTGGTGTGATGTAGGATTGACAAACTGTGTTAACTAGGTCAGTTTAGATAAATGTATCTGCCTCTTTATTCAATCAAACCAGTAAGGAGAGTGACTTATTTTCTTTCACACTGAATTAACATTTGCACAAATTTCAGTTTTTTTTCTTCAGATTTCTATTTATTAATGGGATAATCCCAACATGGGAAAATTAGCACAGTAAAAATTGATTTAAGTTGTGCCAATTCACAACCGATGCCATCTCAAGGCAATTAACAAGACAAACAGATTCAGTTGAAGTACTGAAAAATATTGACAGAGACAAAATCAATAACATACACGTGGGTTAAAAACAATGCAATTAGGTTGTGTTGTGTATCATCTGCCTGTACAGAGCTGGGGTTTGACGAGACAGAGCACACACGCACGCACGCACACCCACATATGCCCACACACCCCCACACACACACACACACACACACCAAACAAGAAAACAAAATAAAACAAAACAAAACACAGAAGTGCTGTTCCAGGATAACAACCATTTTAGTAGCTTCATATGGGAGAGAAACAAAAACATAAAACTTCTTAGCCATTGATAAAATCTATGGAACAATTAGGACAATATACAGTAATATATATGCTGGTTGGTAGTAGAAATTGTGGTGTTTAGAGGAAAAACAGGACTGAACATAAAAGACAGGGTCAAGTGTTTCATCTACAAAGAGACAGAGTAAAGTTAATGGCAGAAATAAATACTGCAGATAATGCATAAAGAAGACTCAGTTGCAAACAGTTATGGAAGGTTTTTAAACAATACAAAAATAATGATGACTTGCAGAACTTTCTTTAGAAATAGATATTGAAGCACATGGAACACAAACAATTATTTTACTGCACATATTTACACACATATGCACAGAAGACCATCTTGTCAATAGCATATTTTCCATAATCATGTCTTGACTTCTTCTGTTTATTTTTTTAATTGACATCTGGTTCAACACAAAACCTTTAATTTCATCTTGCAAAATAAAAAGCCAGAAGAACATCTCTTCAGTAATAACCAATCTCTAGGTTATTTGTCACGTGGTACATTTTAAAGTTACTGTGTAATTAATGTTTTTCCGTTTGCATTTGTACATCATCACCATGACAATTGGGGTTTCCTATTTTAGAAGTGCATGTGCTGCAAAAAAAAAAGGTTTTATTTATGTGAGGTGTTTTGTTTAGTGTGATGCTTTTTGGTGGTCTCAGCTGGATGTGTGGCAGTGCATGGTCATCTCCCCTCAGGGACGTGATCAGAGCGCTTCTTCTGTTTAATGACCCTGCTCTTGGCTGACTCACCTCCCCAGCTGACAGACGGTTTATTAGCTCCTTCAGAATAAACGTCTGCCTTTCCAACCCCTGCAAAGCCACATCTCAAGGGTCACAGACTGCATGGTCCTTTATTCAGTTTATTTATAGTGTGTGTCCATACGCCTCAGTGAGCTTCTTTTGACACCTGGCTGTGCATAGTTGATCATTGATCAAGGCAAACTTCCAGGAAGGAAAACTGCTAAGGAACAGCATCATCATATCTCACAGGTTAAGTGTGCTAAGGCTGAGATAACCATATTGTAGCGCCTTCAAGTAATGAACCAACATTTAAAATGTCAGTAGAATGTAATATTCAGTAAGCTAAGGCACCCACATTTATTTCCTTTTATTACTAAGGAAATAAAAGGTAAAATGTTTTTATTTGTTTTCTTTTGTTTTATTCTTTTACATTTACTTATCCTCACAATATGTTACATCTAAATAAAGGGACCTGAAGTCCCCTAAAATCCCTCTGATCCATCCTTAAAATATTTTCATGGAGGCTAAAGAATGAACAGTAATAGTAACCATAAGTATTTGACTAAAACAATATTGGTATTTAATACTAGGTGTTTATATGTTTAATTTTCCTTTTGTCAAGGGACATTAGGACCAGGGCCAACTGCTTACTGTATCATATGCAATGTTAATTTTGAATAAGAACTAGTTCTGAATGAAATTCCACCAAGTTAAAGTCTACTGAAAACAACAAAGATGTCTGATCCATACAAAATAATTTGGTTTGATAAATATATATATTCAGCATTACCAATCTTGCTGTGCAACCAATTGTCCATCAGAATGGGATTATGCACTAAATGACAAATAATAATAATACAAAAATAGAGGATTCCATAAATTGCACTGCATGCACACAATGTTGTGTGTTACAGGGTTAAAAAGAATGGTAATCTGTTTTTATATGACCATCAAAAGACAGGAGTGGCAGAGAGCAGAGAGCACCATAGAAACAGGGACAAGTTGTACAGTTAGATGAAATATAAAATGATTTGTATTCTGAACTGTGAGTTGCTTATTGAGGTTCTTAAGTGTAAACTTCAATTATGCAAAATTGATCTTCAGTGGCCAATTTGACCCCTGTTTCTAAAGTCAGAAAGTGGCAAGCTTTGTCATACATAGACCCATTCAATAAAGGTTTGTTTATTTTATTAACTTAATTTGTTAAGTGAAACACATACAGTTATTTCCGGACTATTGCTGCACCCACGACATTCTGAACATACATCTTTGAACATTTGTGTGAGAGCTCAAATACATCCTAAACCAAAATTTAATTGGTTAGCTTACTTTTGTTTAGTTGGCAGCTGGTGTGCTCCATAAGATAATTGTGTCTGTTTGGTGAAGATAACTAAAATTGTGTAAACCAGCTTTTAAATGGGTAAATCTCATCAAAACTTTGCTATAAAGAGTAGGAATGAAGCAAATGTTGTCATTTCCTCCTCTGGATGTTACAGACACAATGCCTACGCTAGAGAACTGGCAGGTGAAGAGTTCACTTCAGATAGGCAGATACCAGTATTTGTGTAGGTCAGATGCATTGTGCTGGTTTTGTGCATGCGTGTTGGGGATGTGGTTGTGTTTGTGTGGGTCTAGATTTTTTTGGCTCTAGTGGCGTTTATTTGATAGTTAATTGACAGGAATATGGGTAAAGAGAAAGGGGAAAGACATGCGGCAAAGGTCGCCAGGCCGGGAATCGAACCTACGACAGCCACGTCGAGGACTGAGGCCTCCATATGTGGGTTGTGCTTAACCCCTGCGCCACCACAGTACACCGGCCATTCCCTTTTTATGCAGTTCCGCTCAACTCTCATCTCCATCAGTGCTCCATCTGGGTTTTTACCCATTGACTTGGATTTCTCTGGTACAATTTCAAGTGGGCAGATCAGCAAACACCTGGTTCAGTTGTGAAAGATGATGCTGATTTTCTGTGATATTTTTGAATTGCAGTCTGCCTATAATATGGCAAAGGAAGTAAACGAAGCAATTCATTCCATGTTGGCCACAGACTGAACTAACATTAACAACTGCCTTGTTTGGCTTGGCATTTCTTTTTTCACAGTAGGGGATGGTTGTTTACAGCTCAAGTAATTTTCCATTGGCTTAGTGTAGAACTGGCGTATTACATATGTCTTGGACGAACCATAGCAATTTGGTCAAATTGAAAACTGCTACAGAGTCCATCCCTTACTCTCAATAATCAAAGGTCCAGATCCTCATGTGAACCCATGTGAACCACACATGTGTGGTCACATGTGAATTTCATAGAATCAGGCTGCTTTTTACCAGGCTAGTGTGGGTCAGGTGCAGTGAGCTTTGTGCATGCCTTCTGATAATATCCTGCAGGCAATCCTGACCTCACACACATTGTCAGTCTAATTACTTGTCGCTCTCAATGTCACTTTTGTCTCACTGAGTTTGTGCTGTCTTCTTTGTCACGCAGAAGTCCAGCTTTTCGAAAACCATTGGTAAAAAGCTGTAAATTAGCTGCATGTCAGAGTTCAAAGCAACGGCTTAAAATCCTGTAATTACGGTAATAAGGAGCACAGACGTTTCCAAATGTTTATTTTTATTTATATTTATTCTGCTTACAGTTAATGAAAACATAATATTTACGATTAGAGTAACACATCAGCTCTCCCACCCCCAAAAAACATTTTGATGCAGAAATGTAAGCGTAATGAAACTTTAATACCTGCTTAAAGGTTATTTTTAAAAAGTACTTTTTATCTGAAAAATTATATATTCTAATTTATTGAGTATGACTGTGCATTGTAAAGCCTTGGAGACTGCACAGATTTGTAAATATTAAACTGGCAGGGCAAACAGGGTAGAGCTTGTTTAACATAATCTAATCTTTTTTTAAATTGTGCAGATTACATGCACACTGCAGAGTGGTGTACGTTTCTGAACCACTATGCGCATTGCATTTTGCCATTGCCTGAATGTTCTTATATTATTTTAAAAAATATATGTTTTCATATTTTCATTTTCTTATTTTTCAAAGATTTGTTTCACTTTTTTCTTTACAGGAAATATGTTTCCTGTAAAGAAAATCAATCATAAAAAAAAAAAACATCACAATCACATCACAGATGTTTTGAGTAACATTCAAACTTTTCATGCCTGACTGAGAAAACTTTATGATCTATTTGATTGATTCAAAAAAATACAACAATAAGAGCTTTGACCATAATAACACAGAGTGACATGAGGAGTTCCTCCAGCTTTTCAAAACACTGAAAAAAGTGTTTATATAAAGGGATTGCTGTGTCTGCTTGGAATATGATTTGTACATGTGTTTCTTTTTTATATGAACCAATTTGCTTGAAATATAATAACAGAAAAACAATAAAACAATGTTGAAAAGTGAACAACATTTTTGGATGCAAGCAGGCTCTTATTTCTGTTTTTTGATCTCAAATGTTCCTTGATCTTATTGACACAATGCTAAATTCATACTATTAATAAGTAATGTTCATTTTCCAAATCAATGTGTGCCCAAGATTAGAGATAAAACTACAAAGAAATACATCCCAAATTGCAAAATAATGTTGCAATGTACTGCAGAATTTGTAACGTCTATTGACTCAAAAGCTTTTCATACTGAACACATTAATGTAACATAATACACTACACAAAATGAACAAATATCACCGTGTTTAAAAAAGGATTTTCTTTATATCAAACCTCCATCAAGCAACACATGTACAAGAACCATGTGACAGCTTTCTTTTCTATATCAGCCTCTTAAAACACAACCAGAAGCTGTTGTGTCTCTCTTTTTTCTTTTTCTTTTTTTTTTTTGGTAAAAAATAGAGAAACTGTTGATAGAACTGACCCCATTCAGTTCTTGCCACAGTCCCTTGTGGTTTGTGTTCTCTAGTTAGCTGCCCTGGATTGGGAATCACATAAATCATCCCTAAAAATACCCCCCAAAACTCTACTTTTGTTAGCACTTTGCTGTTGATCAGCACAAACACACTTAAATCAGAAGAGCAAAACTAACAAAACTCTTCCTCTTTTCAAATATTAACTTGTGCTTCAATAGTGGCATTCTCTACTACTCAGAGACAGTTTTAATACAAGTCAGGTGATGATGGAAGCTCTCCGTTGAAGCATTTGGACTATAAATGAGCTATTAGATCAGTTGCATGAGAGAAGCAGCAGGAGAAGCAGAGAAATCAGCATGGCTACTGACATATGCACTCCATCTGTTCACTGTATATACGGTGACATCATAAAAATGCAGAAACAAACTCTTCTGGGTTGCATAGGCACAACACCTGCACAGGCACATTTACCTGACAAACTGAAGACTTATTTGTGTGTCAGTGTCAGTAGCAGCGTCTTCTTTGTCCGTCAGCAGCCTCAAGCAAACAGCAACATGAATGCAGAGATACAGCAGCTCAGGGATGACCTGGGCTCCTCCAACTAAAAGCTTTACCAAAAACCAACATTTTAGGCCTAGTCTTAAAAGCTGGCATCATTATTTCATAAAATGTACCAGTCATAAATGTGTACATAGAAAATGAGTGTGTGCATGTTTTGTAATTTCGAACAAAGAGGGAGAAGTAATTTGTAACGCTTAAATAATGACTGAAATTATCTTTTGTGGGCTGCCACGCGCTGCATCATCTCTTTGTCTTCTCACACTGACCAGATCCGTTGCTGTGATATAACAGGCCCTACATGTCAGACAGTTATTGTCTACACACTTGGACAATGAAAAGCACCGTATGAACCCTTTGATCAGCTCTAATGAAATCAGCTTTCCCCTCAATTCAACATCCACTGAGTCCCACTGAAACAAGAACAACACAGCTTGAATCAGACAGAACACAGCTGCATTGTTGTCAGTCAAAAGGTCACATAAGTAGATTCTTTCAAAAGTAATTAAAGTTTACATTTTACTAAAGGTTTGTTTAACATACATGCAATTGGTAAAATAGATATTGACAAACAGACACACACACACGTGCACACACCCCAGACACGCACACACATACACAAATAGAATCATATATTTCTCATATCTGCTGTGAGGAGGAGGCACAGCAGGAAAAAAGATGAGAAACATGAGTCACCACAATGTGATACTGACACAGTCGTGTCACAGACAGCATGCCAGCAGAACTACGGGTGTCTCCAACTCCTCGGGATGGGTGCCATTACTGCCCTCAAAGATAAGAGCGATGTAGAGGTTCTAATGTTCAACTTTAAACTTGAAGGATAGCATTTTTGCAAAAACAAAAGAACATCAAACTTATTTTTGTATTTTGCCTGAAAGTCCGTTTTCAGGCTGAAGCAGACATAAAGGCTGTACCGACTCCGACCTTGTCTGACCCTGAATGAAGCGCTGCCCTGCCGCAGCTTTACAGTAATCGCACAGAGTCTATTAAACAAACAGAAGCATTTACCTCTAAAAGCCTTTCTAGCCAAGCTGAAGAGCTGGCATCCTATTACACAAGATATTGTTCTCAAAATATGCCAGCTGGAACGATGTGTACCAGTTTAGAGCCAAACTCAACCAACTCCTCACAAACGTTGGGAGAACCCTGTAATAGAAATGGTGTATGCCAGTTCTTCCTTCATCTACTTACCTCGTGAGTCATTAAAAGCCTTCCAACATGGAGATCCCTGTCATGAAGTCTTTTGCAATATAATTGGTCTTCTTTTGGCTGTATGATATGATAAAACTGAAATATAACACCTTTTAGTGGCACCAGAAGGAGCTTTGTACAAAACTGATTGGTGTTGTGCAAAAAATAAAAATAATTTGGAAGTGTAAAAAAAAAAAAAAAAAAAGAAGAAGAAGAAGCCTATCAGATATTATAGTTTACATGAGACAGTTTCAATCTTAGAGCTTGAACACAAATGTAACAAGTCATGGTTTCCAGACAGCAAAGGTTTTGTTTCACACCATTGCAGTGCTTAAGTCATTTTCCTTTATTACAAGGATAGTTTGTAATGTCAAGATAATGTGGAAGATATTATTATTAATGGTTTCATTATTAACTATAGTAATAATGTCACATTGCAGTGAGTTTGGAGGGGAAGATGACCATGCACACTTACACTTAAAAGTGTAAGTGTGCCTGTGGGTGGTTGAAGAAAACTAGATCATGTAGAGAAAAACAAAACAATGTTTGGACTGGTAGAAAACAACAAACCCAATTGGGATTTAAACACAAGACAATGCTAATAACTACAGCATAGTGCAGCCTTATTACAGCTCTAGACTAATACTTTGCCCTATTAATCTATGTGTTATATCATTTTGGAAGAACTTTTAAATTTTTAATAAAAAAATAAATAAAAAGAGTTATAAAAAGCATTTAATAAGTGTCAAAAATTCAAAAGATTTCTACTAAATAATTGTTAGTTATTTATGCTCAGAATTGAAAAGCGGTTAGTTGTTGTCATTTTAAAGTTGATGATTATAGAGAATGGATGAGTCAGTGTCCATTGCTCTCCAGCAACTGTTTTCAGTTTTCTCAGTTTCTTTTCCCAACAGCTGCTCTTTTTCTCCATACTAAAGTGTGATCCCAAAATATTCTTCTAAGAAAAAGAAACACAGCTTCAGGGTAATATGCTGTGCATGTATTTATTCGAGGTGCAAAAACTGCTAATGAGAGTCATCATGTGTTGTACTGTAGAGAGCTTCTAATCAATATAGCATGTTCAGTGTTGTCACTTCAGTGCTACGTCTAATTGTTCCACAGTTCCTCGGGAAACGCTGCAGTTTCATTGTACACCTTCTGATCCTCTAACAAGGAATTCAAAGTGCCAGACTCACAGGCAGCTTCATCTGTACTATTATGTGCTACCTTATGATTATTTAAGCCAAATTAATTATTTATTTCTTTTATTTCTAACAATTAATTACAGTTTAAGGAGCCCTTGTCTCTAATTGGATGGGTAGAAGATAAAAAAAAATAGACAAGAAACATTAGTACTATTGTGGTCTGACCGAATCCCAGGCTGCTGTGTCTACTTTAAGTGGTGATCTCCCTCTGGGATGTGGAGTGCTGTGAGGCAAAGACAACCAGTTCTTATCTTGATCTGCTCAGTCAGGTATGAGAGCTCCTTGCCCAAGGGAGCACCAGCAATGAGCCTCAGCCGCACAGGAGGGAAAGAGAATGCAGATTAATTTTCCTTTCCTTTTTACTTGCCGCTTTAATTACGTTGATTGTCTTCCTCACAGCGTTTTTGCCTTGCCGTCACACAGGCGGTTCATTGTCGTGTCTATTTTGAACAAAAAAATCAGACGGGGAAAGGGATTACAAAGCGGCAGAGTTGTGAATCAAGCTGAGCAAGGCTCGCTCGTTCTGCCTCCTGTTGGAAACTCTGATGCGAGTCCTGCCTGGTCTGTGTGTGCAAACAGCAGGGCACAAACACAAGCGGCTCAGCCAAGTGTGTCAGCCGTATCAGTGTGATTTAGAGTGTGAGAGATAAACAGGTGATACTATGCTTCCAGAGCGGCCGCTTATTTTTAAGGATATATGGCCTTTTGAAATAAAATAAAAAAATACACCAGAAAGATGGGTGTAAGGATCTGTCCAATTCAGTGACAACATATTCCTCATATTGCCATTATTAGCTGTCAAGAGAAAATCTCAATACTTATGTTATAACACACTTCTGAAAATCCACTGATATGGAGAATTTTCATCTGTATATCAACAGAGATATTTTGGAAAGATGTGTTCAGTAGCTAGATGTACCCAAACTAAGGGTTATCTTGGGCCTGATAATAATAATAATAATAATAATAATAATAATAATAATAATAATAATAATAATAATAATAATAATAATAATAA